>JAOTRH010224260.1:0-10404 GCA_034768845.1 Heliamphora exappendiculata
TATATACTTTGCATGAAGTTGTAAAATTATGAGCATGGAGTATAAATATATGAAACACAAGCCATAATTCATGAGACATAGATTCAACCTATTGGCATGGATTCTATTCATCAATTAACCATTTTTATACACCAATCATTCAACATAATTTATTTAAAGTCCATATCTCTAAATCCCACAATGTGATATGTCACTTATACACTTAGCCAAATTAAGGTAAATGTTGAAGTGTCAAATTAAACATCATAATAGTGTTTTGGGGTACCTAGACATGGAGTTAAGTTCTGATTTTTGGACACCATTTAGATAAAAATATTTTTTACGACTTTTGTGGTTTAACACTAAGGTCAGATCCTAGGGTAAATGGGTCATTTATATCATTTTAAAGAAAACAATTCAGCACTTTACAAGGAAAAGTACAAAATTTGGGCCTCTATTGGCCTCGGGTTTGGGGCATCAAATCAAGGGATATGGGTCTTCTTTTTGGGTATGTTTTCATTTAAGGTGTCCCCTACAGGTTTCATGTTTTGTACTAGGACTGGTTGTTTGGAACAAGTTGATGATTTTGGCCATTTTATAAAATGGATTCAATCAGCATTAAAAGGCTCAACAGAACTTGGTTTCAACAGAGAGTGTACAAGACCTTTAGGGGAACATTCGAGGGTATCTAGGGCTGATTTTTGGTCCGTAAATATTTTAATATGTTAGCTACATTTTTTATGAAAATCACATTTGGATTTGGCCATTAAAAACATAGGTTTCTGGTCTTACAAAAACATGCGACAGAGAGCTCTGTCAGTCACAGATTCAAAATAGTGAATTTGGGGAGGTTTTTTACCTACGAGGCTTCATATTTTAGGCTCATTTTTGGTGAACAACAAGATAAACATGTTGTCTACAAATTTCATGTTTTAACCTAAGCTCGGTGCTCACTCTAACCTAGGGTTTTTATGTCTGCAATACAAAGTGGTTAGAATCTGACACTCTTTAGTAGAAATGATGTATCTTGAGTTCTACCCAATGAAATCACTTCAAACCAATTTTGTATGAACGATAAATTAAAAAGATAGATCTGGTCATAAAAATTACACATATATCATTTTTCTACAATTAGTTATGATAGTTAAAAGTTCGTGGAAGAAAGTTGAAATACCCAAAAAATCAGGCCCATTAGGGTTTTGGTGTCTTAGCTCATGATAAGTTTAGATTTAGTTTATTTTTTTTGCATGCATGTAATCCATACATATATATCCAAGTCCCAGAACCTATACAAGCTATTAAACTCAAAAATAATCACATGCAAACATATCCAACAATAGATCAAACATGAACAACCCCTATTCTACCACCACAACGCCTTTTTGTGTGAGATTTTGTTTCTTATTCTTAGATGTGTTTATAGAGATGGGTTGAGAGATATTTTGTAAGATAATGAAAAAGGGTTTTAAAGAGTTTATTTATATGTTTTGAAGGCCTAGAGATGGTGGATGATGAGGACTTAGCTTCTATGCAATCTCCTTGCCTCCTCCAAGCTTCTTCTTCCTTCCTTCTTCTTTCTCTCCTTCTCTTCTCTCTTAGAACACTTAGGAAATTTTCTGGTTCTCTCTCACACACTATAGTGCACAAAATATAGAGGAGAATAGGGTGGTCTTGGTGTATTTTTATACCAAAAAGTGTAATGGAAGTAATTATTATATGTAAGTTTTATTTTGAATTTTCTTAGTTTCTATTGAATGCATGAGAGGTGGCTTCTTTGAGAATTGCTAAAAATCAGATTTGTGCAGCTTGGGAATTCAGATATGACAGGTTTGGGGCAGCCAAATATTGATTTTTCATTAATTTAAGGTTTAAATTATGTTTTGGTACAATTTTGTATAAGAAAACGCCTAAAATATTAATTTTGTGTATCTTTTTGGTGTCTTAACCTACAAAAATCTATTATTTTAGTGTGTTTATGATTAATTTAGTACTCTCGTGAATTATCATAATTCTTATAACAATTAATTAAATAAGTGTAGGCTTTTAAGTCAAATTAAGTTAATTTGACAAGAATTGACTTTTTGACTTATTTATTGTGTAAGAACTTTAAATAATGATTTATTTTCATTTCTTGACCTATATTATTATATTATTATGTATATTACTTGTTTAAAAAGTCTTGGATCATAATAATGCTTAATTTGTACAACCTTTTCTCATTTTTAAGCTTAAAAAGGCAAAAAATAATTTTTTTGGCACAAACTCCAATGTGGCCGGCCACTAGGGGCATTTTTGTCATTTTTGATGTTATTTTGTCTTTTGTTACTTAATTATATTTAAATATCTAATTTAGGGTGTTCATGTGTCAAGTTTTAAATTTTTAAGACATTTTGTTGTACAGCGGACAAAGTGGTTATTTTACCCTAATTATGAGAAATTTTGATTTTTAATCTAATATTTTATGTTATTTACTCAATTTAGAATGTTTGGAGTCTTGTCTGAGTATTAGGATTTTGCCTTTTGAGTATTAGGTCTTTTTAAGGTTTCCAGATCGAATTAGGATTTCTGGTTGAGTTAAGGTTTCTATTCTTCTAGTGACCTAAGATCTCGTCGGCTAACTGTCGCTAAAGCTTTGGTTTGGGCTTAACATATTTGGACCATACTTAAAAATTCCTTTGGGCTTAAATTCATGGGCTATAATTATGATTCTTCTTGAGCTAAATTAGTTTGGCTTAATTAAAGAGTTGGGCTTTGTAATTTTATTTGGGCCCTATTTCTACTCTTTTTCGTAATCCATGATTTTCTTGGGTTAAGTTGTAGGATTGTGATTCTATGATTTTATGTGGTTGTAAGGTTTTAAATTTTTTTTTGATATCAACTGTCCTCAAGGGTTCGGGGTTTAAATCTTGTGTCTTAGGGTTTCGTTTTTGTTTGATTAAAAGATTGTGTAAAATTACACTTGGGTTCAGTTTGTTTGTTTTCGTAATTTCTCTATCTTCTTGGACTAACTTATAATTTTATGATTGCTTATGATTTTTTATTTCTAGAATTCAGTATTAGAGAATTCTATATTCTGTAGGGCTTTACTTTGAATCTTAGGGTTTTGTTCCTGCCCTAACCCAAATTTGGGGTTCTAGTCTTTGCGGGTTTTCGTTACTAATTTATGTAATATGAAATTGGGTACTTTTATATATTTATTCACGAGTTAGCGTCTGTTGTAGGAAATGGATAAGAATTATCTCGGAGACTTTCGTGCAGATAGAGAGAATTGAGGGACTTGCATGTAATTTGTTAGGATTAAGATTGTTAACGACTTCTAGAGTGATTATGGGAGAATTTCCTGGTGTTTTCGTAATAGGTGTGTAGCTTAGCATACATTTAACAATTGTGGGGTGTCTTGGGTTAAAAGTGTAATTATTTAAAAGTTCAGGGTTAAACGTGCAATTATTGAAAATTATGAAATATTAAGCCTATGCGTATATTTTCTTCTTAATTATTGAGTTGGCACTTAACTTTCCTATTCTTTGGACTTAGGGCCTTGTTATTTGTATACGTCTTCAATTTGGGTCATTTTTGAAATTTTGTTATTGTTCTTGGACAAAATTGTAATTCTCCATTTTTTATGAGGTACGAGGATTAAGAGTGTTTTTTCTTCCTTAGGGTTTTCAATTTCGAGATTTGGTTTTAGGCCTAATCCTTTAGGATTCTTGCTATTGATCTAATCCTAATTTAAAAATCTAGTTTCAGTTGATTTAACATTCTTAATCCAGAGGCTTAAAAATCGGGTTGTTTCAGTCGTAGCCACTGTAGCCACCACCCACCACCATCGATTAAGCCTTTTCCACCACCCCTGGCCACCACGGGTCATCGCCAAAGTTGCCACTATTGTAGGTAAGTAAAAATACCCATTGAACCCATTTTTTTTAATCAAAATCTAAAAAATGGCTTCCACTTTATCCAACACCTATAGCCACCACGAGCCACCACGCTCACATGCAATTACCTAGGAACCATCTGCACACTTCCTCTTTAAAATGAATCAAATCTTGCATGAAGTGATTGATTATGGAGGGAGAAACAACCTCCCAAAGACCACCACCCAAAACAAGCCCCAAACTAAGCTGCCCACCTTTAGCAACCCCTACGGGCCACCATCGTGACCTCCATTATCATCCACTACCCAAGGTTTACTTTCTGCAACCCCATCTAAAAATGGGAAAAATCTCACCCAATTCGGCTTAGCCATTTAGGAGATATGAGCTCTGAAATTTAGCTCCATCAAATTGAAAATTTTGGACTGTCAAGAAATTCATATGAACCAGCTCTCTTTACAGATCTTGTATTGCTACATCGTGAAGACCATTGAAAAGGAGGTTGTGAGACCTTTTCAATGATATAAGACATTCTTAAAATAATACCAGGATGGACTTCAAAACTTGGACCGAACATAGCCCTTTGAAAAGAACCAAATAGTTACCCACCAAAATAACCAAACTCGTGGCCTTACTACCATCAACCGCAATCTTAGTTTCTCATTCCAAGAGAAATCTTTAGAAATAACATTTGATCGCCTATCTGACGATATAAAATTTGACGAAAATGGATTCCTATAAGGCCTCAAATTAACAATTGAAGTTGAACCCCCAAACTTGTTCTAGCCACTTGGGTCACTTAACCCATTTTTTAATTTTTTACTAAAATTTATCCTTTTTTGACCTCAAATGAGAAGAAGTAATACCACTTTTGAACTCGGGGACCTCAAACACCTTTAGACACCACTGTAGAACTCACAGACCTCAAACACATTTAGAGAGGCCAAAACACATTTTTCAAGACCTTAGGGTAAAATTACCAAATTGCCGTTAGAAGCCATTTTAGACACACACTGACCTCTTAAAACTACCAAACACTTGTTATATGTACTCAATATCATGCTTTCATGACATTTTTTGTATTTTTTATTTTCTTAGGACCCGAGTAGACCTATATGTCCTTCGACCATCTCATTTCGCGTACCAGAGGTGAGTAATAAATATTATGTTTATCAAAATGGGAATGATATCCTTATATCGAATGGATTATATCATTGGGAATTGAACTTTTATCTTATTGAAAACTGTATGTCTCTTGTGTATGTTCATATAGTGGTTCTGGTTCGAAGGACGTATTAAAAGATATTGGGAGGAGGGTGGAATACAGAATGGGGTCATGACAGATGACTGGTGGATTACTATCATATCTAAGCATATTTGTAAGGTCGCTCCTTATAGATATGGCTGATGTCGTTGAACTGGTTTAAGTATAAAAGTATATTGATACTACAAATGTTTTAATTCTGAAGTAAAATGAGCCAATCCCAAAGGAAGATACTTTTTTGCTTTTGTCACTAGTCCTGCTTTATATATGTCATTATATATATCATACTTCTTTTTTCTCCTTCTATTTTGTGTATGTTTATACGGTCTAGATTGTGGACACAACTTGGGATTACTATAATAATTTTGATACATGCACTAGATAGTTTCATTGGATGACACAGGTTTCTTTATCTTTTCCATTTAATTCTGCTTCAATTTGAACCATAACTTTTAAATAGAAAATTTTAGTATGTTTTACTATATTGTGCATCACCAAACCAAATATACTATTTTTTTTTAAAAAGGAGTAAGATAACAATTAAGAATCCCTAGACCTATTTTTAGTAGGCCTCGAGTGTGGTTTGCAAAGCGCAGTCACAACTCAATCCTCGTGTTAGGGGTGTATACTAAAAACTATGCATTGGATTTTTAGTATTATTTTTATTTATTAATAAAAATTATTTTTTAATTTTAATGAGAATCTGTATGAGCAATGTATGTATTTCATTATTCATTTAATATTGTGCATTGATATCTTTAATTATATATAGTAGTTAATCTAGTGTGTAGAGTTCGGCTTACACACGAAAGACTAGATTATCGATTCTTGTAGAATATAAGTTTATGGTTCACAGTCTTAGATGGAATTGGACACACCATCGGTATGACTGTAGCATAGTATTTTAGTAGGTCTTTATTTCTTAGGGTTTCTACGTGACGTGGGAGCCAGAAAAGAGGAAGGTAGCCGGGTAGGTTGAAAACACGAAGGATCTAAGCCCACACTTAGTTCGTGTTTTCAGCGTTTAGGAATACAACAGAAGATTTGAACGGATAAAAGATTACTAGTTATCTTGTTGCGTTGATCTTTGGATTCAAGTTCAAGTACTGAAACGTGATCAAACCAGAGGGATCATGTAGGTATAATCCCTGTTTTGCCTTGTGGATGTACTGGGTTTCAGTTTTTAGGGTTCGAGAAAAGTTTCATTTTTTTCATACGAATTCTGTCCAGACAGTTTCCCATTCGTTCGGACAGTGCAGTGCAGTACAGTTTTTTTGTTGTTTGTTCTTCGCCGCACACCGCATTTGATCCGATTTGTATACACCAACCTTATTTCTTGAAATTCTAGTTTTTCACCTCGAGATTGGGGTGGTGACAGAGTTGGTATCGTAGTAAAGGTTTATGAATTCGAAAAAGTCTTTAATCTCAGAGCTTAGAATGCCTACACGTTCCCCACATTGTATGTTATATGCATATTCACCACAAGCACTAACAAGAATTTATCTTATGTACATAAAGTTATAGAACTAGTCCCTAATAATGATTTCTTTGGTGGATATCATCGGGTTAGAACTCGAGAAGGCGCAGAGGCTAACTCGCTTGACTCAAACATGTATTTAATGGTCACAAACAATGATGGTGGACGGAGTCTAGACATGGAAGTAGAAAATGTTGAATATGAAATGTTTTTCTACCTAACTTCTTGGACACGAGTCGTAGTTAAACATCACTTGTAGACAAAAAAATACTTATGAAAAAGAAGGCCCTCTAGATGGTGGAAAAAGTCATAAAGTATCTGGCCGAAGCATAAGTGAAAGCTAGACCACCTCAACCCTAACCGATAAGAAGCCCAGAAGCCAACTATAGACACCCCAATTTGACCAAGTTGAATCTTAGACACCCATCCTGAACACTCTCCAATGATGAAGATATGAAATTGTGCCAAACGATACCTCCAAGCAGTTATAATGTCAAAAATTTAACTCAAAACTCAAGAAAACACCCCATCCTTCCAAAAACATTCAGGCCGTGATCTTTGATCCTCACGACCACCACCTTTTTATGATCTTACTCCAAGTCGCGACTTTTGAGGTCGCGACCGTGACCTTTTTGTGACCCTATAGCAGGCTACTATCTCCACTCACGGCTGTGGTCTTTTTATGATCTCACAACTGGCTGCAACCTTTGAAGGTCACGGCCATCTTGGTTCATACTTTTTGTTCATAGCTGTGACACTCAAGTACACAACGGTGACTTTTGCTCCTTTTTGGATGGTGGCAGCATCCCAAAGGATCTCAGTGTTACCCTAATGCCTATAAATAGGCACCGTTTATGAGGAAATATGAAGATTTTTTTGAGAGCACCAATACTTTGCCGAAATTTCTACCTACCTGATACTCTATCAAATTCCATATAGACATCTTGATACTGTCATTCCTGAGTTGAGTTTGTGATGTTTTTCGTGCTTGGAGGATTTTCGAAACGTAAAAAGCTAGACGATCTTAGTCCACTATACTCGAGGAGACATTTGAGATTGTTGATTACTTCAGGTAACCATAGGAATTACGACATTTCTTAAACTCCCATTTTCTCTCTATCGGGAGTCCTCGTGATTAGGTTTACCTTTTATTTATTCCTTCTCTATATTTAATTCTTGTATAAAATGTGAATATTCTTTTAAAAAGATGTATGAAATGATGAGCGTTAGAAGAAAATAATAATATATATGATTTTTTTTAAAAAGAAAGTATGTAAATTGCCTTCTGTTAGATCTGTTTATCGCGTTTTCAATGCATATTTCACACCTACTCACACTCTAGACATGTAAAATGCTTCTGTTTTCTTTAAAACAAGGCGATCGTGACTTCCTAAAGTCTTGGTCGTGAGTTTGCATGCTTTGTTGCTACAGCTGCTATTTTCATTATCTATGGCCGAGAGTTTTTTGTGTTCAGTTAATAATGGTCGTTATCTTTGTATGTCACGACCGCAATCTTTATCCATATTTTATCACGACCGTAACTTTCTGTTCCTACGGCCACAAGTTTATTTTTATTCCAGTAGCTTAAAATGGTGTTCAAAGACTTGTTTTGCTTATGTTTGACCTTAAAATGCAGCATGTTAGGTCAGAAACTGTAGAACATAACCCTATAAGTTCTTTGTTCTTTCTTTTGGTATGTTCTCCCCCTTGTTTCCTTCGTATACTAGTTTTGGTTTTGGGCAATAAATATGACATGAATAGATATGATAACCTAAATTGCATGACTCGTAGGATTTCACCCCTTTTCCTTAGATAGGACTTTCACTTTCTTCTTTTCTTTTGTATGCATTCTCTTTAACCTCCCGTTCTGTATTTGCTATCTTTGAAAAACTTTAAACAAGAACCAAAAATGATGAAGTAGAGCCCAATCTAACGTTTGGGCAAAAGGGGTGCCTAATACCTTTGCCTTTCGTACCTTAGCCCCTAGATCTGCTTTCTTTCTCTAGTAATGTTTAATGACCTAGCCTATTTTATTTTTTTTTTATTTTTCTCAAAAATTAAGCGGCGACTCCATTTTTCATATATTTGGATATCTTGATCTATTTTGTCATAAAAGAAATACTTTTTTTATAAAATGGATATCCAAACAAGATCGTTATTTAAAAAGGAAAGCGACCCACCCTTTTTTTTAAAAATGCCTGTAGTTTTTCTGGCAACATCGTTAGGGAATGATTGTTTTCAAAAAAAAAAAACTAATAAGAGAGCTTAACTTGAAAAATCATTGGTTCTCGTTTTAAAATTTTCATTGGTATTCGCATTTGCATTGTACATTCTTGTGTGCTTGATTCTCAAAAGCTTGTTCCGCCTAACCAAAACCTCGGTCAGTTTATTGTCTCGAGACTATGTCGAAAAAGCGAGCAAGCTTTCTGACCACATGCTCCCATAAATGTGGCAAAAAGAGTTATTGCATAATGCTTAACCATTGCCTTGCACAATTACCTAACATGAGAGGTATATTCTTGACCCTATTTAGAAAGTACACTGAGTGCAAACCTACCAGCCTTATTCTGTTACATATAGCTTCTTAGAACCCTTCTACTAGGATCAATGAATCTTTTACAGTTATGTGATTTTCTTTTTGTGAATACTTTTATTTGTATAGCTAACATCCTTTTTAGGATAGTTTTTTTTTCGGTTCTTTTACCGGGTACGAGTCATTTCGTGATAAGACCTCGGCTGATGGATCCCCCCACTCTTCAGTCTTTTAAGTTTAGAGACCTCAGATTACAATCCACACAAAGAAAAACCTATACGCATTTGGGCCTGATCTTCGAAAGGAAGGCCTAGAAGGGTAGAATATTTAGAGTTTGTATTTTTTATGGAAAATCTAGAACTGACCATGGCTAACATTGTGAGACCCGGTCCCGTCTCTTTTTGAGATATTTATATATGTTGATGTATTTCTTTCCGTATATGTATCTCTTGGTGTATGGTTTATGTTTCTAGTCGTAGAACTATATGTTTTGTATAGGTGTTATACATGTTATGCATGTGGGGGGTTTGGCTTAGTTGCCTTCTTTAGTTTTTCTCCTAGCGTTGACCGCTTGAGCGGTGGGAAGCGTGCTCAAGCGGGCTGGTGGCAGAGTGTTGGTCCAAGAAGTGATCGCTCGAGCGGTTCTTGGGCGGTTGAGCGGTGGTGTGGCAGAGCTTATGTCGGCAAGGGGTCTGCTCGAGCGGTGCTTGGGCACTCGAGGGGTGGGTCTTGGGTGCGAAAATCTATAAAGAGAACAAATATCTTTTTGGAGACTCAAAATATCTTTTTCAAGAATATCTCTTTCTCTCCACCTTTTCTCTACCTTTTCTCTAGCTTTCGGGAGGCCTGTGGCTTAGTTTTTCGTGGTCGGATAGCAGATCCTTGCTATCGGCGACGTGAGCTTCATATCAATCCAAACGGATTCTAGTTCCGACGAGGTTAGATTTTGAGGCGTCGAGCTTTCAGCTCTTTGAGGTAGGATTTTAGACTCTACTGCCGTATAAGGGTGATATATGTGATTATACTTGCTTTCACTAGGTAGAAATGCATTAAATGTGATATTCATGTTTTAAACCTTGGTTTTGGGTAAAAGTGGGTTTTATGCCTTGGTTTATACATGATCCGGATGTGTTGATGTTAGCCCAAGAGCTTCTTTAATTGATTTTGATGATTTTCATAATTCATTTCCTATAAATAAATGGCTTTAATTGGATAATATTTCTTATTTCCAAAATGAAAGTGTTAACCCATTTTGAACAATCAAGGTTGACACCTTAGC
>JAOTRH010224281.1:0-10404 GCA_034768845.1 Heliamphora exappendiculata
TATAAACTTAAATTTTAAAAACAAATAATATAATAAACTTATTAATAATTTAAAATTTAAAAACAAATACACAAATAAACTATAGACTTATTAATTTATAATACATAAATTAATAAATTATTATTTACAAACTTATATAATATAATAAATTTTAAGTTTATAATTTTTAATTTAACTTAATTTTAAATTACTATTGTGTTATAAAAATTTTTAGAAAAAAACCCAAATCCGAAATCTAAGCCTGTAACTCAAGCCCGAGTCATTTACCCCTATAACATGGGCCAACTTTTAAAAAAAAATTCTAAAATAACCCGACCTAGAAATTTAACAAGTACCAATCAACCTCGAGCTAAGCTTAGTCCATCCTATTCACGACCGGCTGTGCTCAAATTACATGGGTAGTGGCCTGGCCTGTACTATTAGGCCCTCCTTCAGCTTTCTGTTAAGTTAGTTCCTTTCAATTTTTCTTTTTATCTTTTATAAATTTTTTCAAGATTTTGTGAAAGATTATGCTTTTATCTTGATTAGAGATATTATTTTTTAAACAAAATAAATTATATTAAAAAAATTTACTAAAGATATAACAACGCATAATATATGAAATTTGTTTTTTTTTTTGATAAATTATACTTATTTCCTCTAAAATTAATTAAAAACATAAATTTTTTTTTTTGAGATATCTAGAATTGCACTACCTCTCTCCTGTTAGTATTGTTCTCCTACCGCCATAAACGCTATTAAGCAAATTTACTAATTTAACTCTAATTTAAAACCCAATAATTCGCCCTCCCTGACTCAACTAATTACCACTCAATCCGACTCAGTCTTCTTTTTCTCCATTGCACGTTTTCATTTCAACTTAATCTGTATGAATAAGGTTTCTCTCTCTCTCTCAATCTGTAGAAACAAGATTTTTCTCTCTCTCTTAATCTGTATAAACAAGGTTTCTCTCTCTCTCTCTCTCTCTCTCTCTCTCTCCATTAAGAGAACTAAACCAAGCCATTCCATTTCCGCAGAGACACGGAGAGTTCCTTCGAATGCATATATCAATGGAATTTCTGAAAGTTCTTTCTTCTTTAATGGCGGCGGCAATGGTTTTTCTCTCTCCCACATCTTCCATGGCTTTCCCCAGTTTCGATTCTGAGTGGGATAACGGTGGGTTTCCAAAGCTGCTGTTCATAGCGACTTACGCTAGTCCTAATCCGACATCTAGAGAGGAGTTTTGGGATTATCCTACTCCTGTATATCCCACTTTGGTTGGTAGAAGCTGAGTTTCCCACTAAAACAATATAAAGCAAAGGGATTTACAGCGGTGCAGAATTTTCTCATAGAGAGGCACTTGATTGTAGACTCAACGGCGTGAATAGAATTTTGTTTTCTTGCATTCTAGTGTTTTTTGCAATCCAAATCGGCGACGAGACGATGATGGAGGACCTTCTTCCGGTGCGCTTGCTTCACCGCCGACAAGATGACGACGGAGTCAGAGAAAAGAGTAATGAGAAAAAATTAAAAAAATAATAATATGAATTACAGTAAATTTGTTTAGTTTTTTAACGGTTATTTGAGAAAATAAATTATTTAAAATATAAAAATAAAATAGAAATAAGGATAATGCAATTTTAAAGATTACAGGAGAGTTCTTTGTAATAATTTTAAATCAAGAAAGTAAATTTAATTTATTTATTTTTAATATATATTTTAAAGTGTTCGGACTAATTTACATGTATATCGACTAATATTTATTAGACTATTCTCATAATTTACTTCCAAAAATTTAATTAAAATAAAAAAAAATTATAAATTAACGTAAATACTTGATAGTAACTATGAAAGACATAAAATTTGGTAAGATAATCAACTTTTTGTGGTTAATAAATTTTTTTCAAAATTAGCCGAGTTCTTTTTTGTATTCTTAAGCACCCTTGTTAAGAGAAAATCTAAAGAAAATCTTTTTGATTAAAAATTGAAGAAAAATTAGTAAGATATTTTTAAAAGTGGAGCTCAACGGGTGTGTATTGCCATTTTACCGTTTTTGATAATGGCTTATTTAATTATTTTATTTTATTTATTTTCTTTTTTAATAATTTTTTATTATTTGATGAAATTATTATACTTTCTTTATTACTCTCATCATCGAGACAAATTAAAATAAATAAAATTTTTAATTAAAATATAAAAAAAAATTTAAAAAGTAAAAAAAACGAATAAGAAAGTAAAAATAAGTGAATAAAACAAATTTTTTATTACTTATATTTGTTTTTAAAGAAAATTTTTTATCTTTTGATTAATTATTTTTTGTCATTATAGTGAACTCATTGAGGCAATTCTTAAAAGTAAGAAATTTTAGCTGAGAAATAAGAAGAAGAAAAAAACTAAAAATTTGACCCAAAAAGAGTCTTAATTTCATCTGAACAAATGACTATTTAGTGCATTTGATAAGAAGTTCAAGTTAATGATTTATACGCACAAGTTATAAGCACGCCTGCAAATTTTGATAACCATTTTTTTTTTTTAAAAAAGATTAAATATTTTTTATTTTGAGGGGTCATAACTTATAAGAGTAAAAGTATCAATAAACATTTTGTTACAAACTTCTAAAATTAAAAATAAATAAATAAAATAATCCCAGTTGCAACAAGTTTGGCCAAATAATAAATTTGTTCCCAATTGGCTTTTCCACTTTTGATGCTAGGGAGGCAATGCAATGTGGCCTATTGGCCTGTGGTAGTAGCAGGGTCACTTTTTGTTAGAGAGCAGTTCTCTCTCGTGTGTATTAGGTAGTGTTTGCATTGTTGAAATTAAAAATTTATCGATGGTAATTTTTATTAAAAATTATGAGTATTTAATAAAAATTGTAACTTCTAACTGAAATAATTTTAAAAAAAATAGTTATAATTTATAACAAAAGTTATGAATATTTAGAAATAATTAAAGCTTATAGTTAAACCAATAACAGAAAAGTAAAAACTATTATAAGTAACTTAGCCTAACAAGCAACGAATTGGATACGTATTATAGGGCTTATTATGGATTTAACATACACTCGTTTTGATAATTTGATTCATTTATTTTTATCATTTTTAGTATGTAAATTATCTATGCAAAAAATTTAATTAATTGGATATAGTTAAGTATCTGAATAAATTATATTTATCTTAAAAAATTAAACAATAATGAATACATTGTTCATTTGTAATCCAAAAATGTGATTCATTTAGGCAAATTACGATACCTAATTACTTTAATTTCTTGCTTGAATCTTTTGCACACTTGCAACAATAAAATTCACGCAAGGGCATTTTAGACCCATAACCAGTTCAACAGTACCAATCTAGTTTACCAAGAAAACGACAGAGAACTTGCATTCATTTTTTTATACATGTGAAATGTCACACACTACATATGGGTTAAACATTTATGTAAATTCTGTCGTTATTTATGGATAGATTACACAATTGTGTGGTTTAAATATGCGTATAAACTATATTTAAATAGGTTCCACCAATATTTATGTAGAAATTAAATAATTGTGTGGTTCAAATATGCACACTAAATATGAGTTACACATTCATTTAAGTTTCATCGATATTTACATAGAGAGTACACAATTATGTAGTTCAAATATATCGCTACACGTATATATGGGTGTACAAGAGTTGAACCGTAGAAACATGATAATGATGACGAATGACGAAATAGGACCAATCGTGTAAAGTCTCCAACTGAAACTGGTTTTCTTGCACGAGGTGACAACCATGAGCTGGCCAGCGACGAATGCCGAAAATCACTCTAATAATCAAGTTAGTATATGTTTGATAGATAGAATGAAAATGAGCAGAGAGAATGAAAGTGGACAGAGACATGCCCCTTCTAGGGCTCATGATGGGTTGAATCCCATTATGAATCTTATTCTGCAGATAGATAGATCAAACCCATATGACTTGAGATAATGTGTGGCAATGGGACAGCATATCTTGTCCAATCCCCATTAATGCTAGTACCTCAACTACACTAACTTCATTAACTTCATTAATACTAGGAGCTTAGCCATGTTGCCTTCATTGATGATGTCAGCTCGGCCTCGGTGGGTGTAGCCTAACTTAAGGCGAAAGTTCGATTAGCAGTGGTATCTGCTCTGCCCACTGGGTACCATGGCCCTTCTTGGATGGCCCATCAAATATGGCCTTTATCTCTGGCCCATTGGGCTACAAGAACTCAGCCCAAGTTGGATATACTCCCTTAATTTGCCTATCAGCTCTCATTTCTCGCTCGGGTGATAATGAGAGCTGGCCAGTCCTCTTAAACTACTCAGTTGACTGTAACCAATTTGATATTGTCAACTCAACCTGTGATATCAAACGTGTCGCTTCGTCTCTACTAAGCGTCAATCGCTAGTTGGGTCCCATGCTGGCACTCGCGTAATTTTAAGATCTGGTAGGCATTCTTTTGCCTACTCGAGATGACCGTTGGGCACGTCTATCCCTTGGGGTTCTTCAAGTATAAATACGGGCTTACCCCTTTCATTTCACTTTTTTGAGAGTCGTATGTGCCTTGAGAATTTTTCACCCGAGACCTCGCTTCTCTATCTCCTCCTCCTCTACAAAACAACCATCTTCGCGATGAGCTGCCGTTGTTGCTCATCCTCAAACTATAAGTCTCGTTTCGCACCTTTAAATCCTCTTCTCCAACCCTCTTCGACCCGATTTGGGTGTGTTCAAGTTGAACCATAGGAAATCCCTCTATTTTGCACCAAAACCTTCACTCCTTTCATTCCATCTTATACACTCCTTCTTGGGTAGATCTCTTTTAGGTATGTATTAGGAACTAGCCTAGTCAATTTATCAGAGGGTATATCGACAGATTATCAAGAATTTAGTTCAAGTGAGTATCGACGCTTTTAAGGTAAGGGTGTTTCTCGCTCTAAAAATAGCAATATTTATAGAATTCCAAACGCTGACGACATCCTCTAATACGCGTCTAGAATAAAAGGTTTTAGAAAAATGATGCAGCCGTGAACATTGAACATTATGATCGTGAGGAATAATTAACAAATATCATAGTTATGATATTCAAAGGTTACAGCGGCTGTAGTATTGAAACAACGTCATGGATGTGAGGATCAAAAGCAACGGTCATTTTGAGATCAAAGAACCTTCACCGTCGTGAAATTCAAATGTATTGGCCAGTTGTAGGATTGAAGCACCATAATGGCCATGAGGTTCAAAGATTGCGGCAGTGAGATTTATGGAGGTATGAGATGTTTTCTAAGATTTTGAATTGAGTTTGTGGTCTCATGATTTCTTGAAGTCGTCATTCGGCATAATATATCTTCATCATCGGAGAATACTTGAGGGGAAACCAAAGATACGTCTTGATTAAATTGGAGTGTATACAGTGAAAATATTATGGCTCATCTTTATTGGATGATTCAAAGGTTAAGGGTGACCTACATAGTATTGGTTGCAATCATTTGATTTCCCAAAATATAATATGGCATCTCTTACATGATATTTCAAGAGTACGTAATAACTTTCTCTCTACAATACCAACCTAACCTGATTCACTGGAGATCTAAAGATTTAATTTCAAAGAACAATCGAATTATATGGGATTAAAAAATCATTGATGAGTTTACTTCTCCTACCCAGTTCTATAATGAAATAATCATATCTATAATGTTATTTTGGATAAACTTGCTCTTAATCATTCCTATACATTGAAATTTTAAGTGGATTATAGTATAATATTCTTAATAAGAAATCACTTATATGAGTGTGAAGTGAAATCACTTTCATAAAAATTGAAAACGCTAAATTTTGTAAAGCACTAATAAAAATCGAGACATTCTCAAGGCCAAAATGGGCATAATTGTGATAACCAAATTATGTGAAATTTAATCGCCTTAGTTTACAAAAATGATTAAATAGTTTAAGGCATCACATTTACTGATTAGCTAGTAATTTCGATATTTTATCACATGAAAATGTTGAAGGCAACAAATCATATATCTTTATACAGACAATTTTTGCTTGTACTCTATTGTGTCTGCATAGTCTTGCATTATTGTTTGTATGACTTATTCAGTCAATTTTCATTCATGTAGGAGATTGTTAAAAAAAGTGATTTAAAAATTACTTTAGAGTGAATAAAAAATTAATTGAAGATAGTAACGAAAAAGTTACTATTATAAGGATGTGTCCTTTCTGTGGTATTTATTTGGTAAAAGTAAATATATTTTTTTATTCTGTAACTATTTAAAATAGTTATGGATTTTTTTATATTTATTTTATTTCTTTTTTAGTTTTATAAAAGAGTTTACATTAAATTCATTACACATGATGTTGGAGTTCGTGCATCAAGAGTTCAGAAGTGCTTCTTTTGTGGTTCAAATTTTCTAATTTTTGTTTTTTTTGAATTTTTTATATTTTAATTAAAAAATTTACTTTTTCAGCCCAACTCAACTAAATAAAAAAAAACTTTACTAATCTAACAACTAACACACTAATCGCTGCTTTTGAACAAAAAAAATCCAAACCATCTAACTAATTTAATTCTTATAACAGTCAGCTCCACACCTCCGGAGCTAGTTCTGTTATGTTTACTTTGTTAATGATTTTACCAATGTTTGGTTAATGGCTCTTTTGGGGCTAATTTGATTTCTTTTTGCTTATTTTTTTTCTTTTTTAATTTTTTTATCTTTTAATCCAAAAAATTTACTTTTTGATCAAAACCTTACTTCTTTCAATTTTTAATCAAAAATATGTTTCATAAATAAAAATGATGGGAATCGGTCAATTATGACCAATTGACCGACCCTAGCTAACACATCCGACACTGTGTGGAGCAATTGATCGATTGTACCGTGTCAAGTGCCTAATTGATTGTACCGAGTGCCTAACCGAACAACATAATCTCCTTTGCTCATTAAGAAGTCGCTCCCGCAATTAGTGGGTCAAGCGAATCATCTAAGATACAAAAAAATTTTGAACCGTGAAATATGAGATCCTACTTAATCAGCGCTATAAATAAACGTTAACACCCCAGTAACTAGGTATCAAAAAATTAACTTTCACTACACAACACACTAATCCAAGATTGAGGATGACCTGGGCAGGGTAACCGGCACACGCCCCAACGGTGTCAAGTTCTATTTTCTAACCTCTCAGGTCATGAAAAACAACGGGAATGAATCATTCGGACAGGTCATTGGTCGGTAATAGTTGGTCTTCGTTCGGGTCCTTCCAAGCGAGGTATCACTTTCCATCCAGTCGAGGTATTAAAAAAGATTTGACAAAAAACCACTAATGATAAAATTAAATATTATAAAATTTCACTTATTTTAGTTTATTTTTTTTATTTCTAAATGTTTTTCATATTTTGTACAAGAAAATTACTCTTTTAGCCTTTTTCAACGAGAAAAATTCAAAAAATATATAATAACTTTACTAAACTATATAAAACAATTAATAAAAGAGAAAATAAACAAAATAAAATAAACAAATAATCTATTAGTCTTACTCACCAATTCTCAAACTTAACCATTCGATTCCTAAAAAAGACATTCTATAAAAATTCAAAAATTGAAATTAATTTTTTTAAATCGTCCCAATTTTTCTCAACCCCAATTTTTTGTTTTTTTAAAAAATTTTTATATTTTAATCAAAAAAATTTATTTTTTTAACTCATCTTAACTAAATAATAAAAAACTTTCACTAAAAATAAAAATAAACAAAATCCAAAAAACAAAAATGCAATTATCCTAAACAGGGCCATTCTAAGGATTAAACCCTAGTACCCGCTGGGCCATCCGCATCAACGGCTTCAGCGTACTCGGGTGAAATTTTCTGGCAAAAAGGAAGCAGACGGAGCTCTCGCCGCCATTGTAACTACAGTTGTTATACCCGTGTCTAACCCGGTTCAAGAACGCTTCGGTCACGTCCCTCCCCACAAACCTGGCGGGGTGGGGCCCGCCTCCGGACCAATCCGCCCACGTAACGGTCCGATTCGAGGTGAGTTCGGGGCAGATTTTGGCGACCAGAGTCGGCAAGTAGTGCTCGTCCATATAACACGGCGGCCGGCAGTGGGTTCGGAAAATCGGGTAGTATCTGACGTCGGAGACGATCCGGATGGCGAGGTTTCTGTGAACCTCGAACCACTGGGAGCCTTTGCGCCAGTCCGACAGAGAAATGGGCGGCGACATTCTCTTGTTGTAGCGGCCGCGGCCGGTGGGGCGGGGGTCGTCGAAGGAGCCGAGGAAGCTGAGGTTGGAGCCGAGGAGGTAGTCGTAGGTTGTGGTGAAGTTGAATAGGGGAATGCAGGTTTCGGAGAGCAAAACAAATCTGTCGTTGGAGAAGTCGAGGAGGGCGTTGGCTAGTAATCGTCTCTCTGCGTCGATCATTGTTGCTCTTCCCCATTGCACTGCCTGCCATTCACAAAAAAAAAAATTTAAGTTCTAAACGGATGAGGCTTAAACCTCAATATTTACGAACAAATCAATCACTTGGCGGCTGGTGCCATACATTCTCCAATTACGGCAAAGCGGCTTCGTTTGGTTTCCTCTCTCTGCCCTCATTTGAAAACCAACTTACAATTGGATTTTATTTTGCTTAAAATTACCTTAACTCAAAAAATTTTAATTTTAATTTAGTAATATTTTTAGGTAATTTTAATGACTACAAAGTTATTTGGCTTAAAATAATTTTAAGTTAAAAAAATAATAATATAATAAGTCAAGTAGCTTTAAGGAAAATTAAAAACTATATAAACAATTAAATAATTTTATATTCAAGATAAATTTTATTTTATAAATATCACCGATTAAGTTTTACAAATATAATTTATATAGAAAAATAATATATATACATATATATATATATATAACAAGAATTTTAATTTTTTTTTTTTAAAGTGTAATAATGTTTCAGATAATAAATAAAAAAACAAAAATTAAAACTAAAAGTCATTTAGATAAAAGGCAAAAGAACAAACTTGCCACATATGAAGAAGGCCTTTTGAGATTTTAAATAAAAATACTAAAATGGAAAACCAAATGAAGCCTTAGCAAAAGCGAGGAAGGTGGTTGCCGCCACTGGGAGATGGTGATCAGCGGTGGAAGATAGTCGGTAGTTGTTGAGAAAGACGAAGTGAAGTGAGAGGTGTTGCGAAAAGAAATAAAAAGGGACATGTTTTTCTTCAACCTTTAATCAAATTGAATTGGTCATATTGAGTCAATTTTGAGTTTAAATTGGGTTCTTTTTAATGACTTGAGCTATTCATTTTATTATTTTAATGTATAAATTATCTATATAAAAAATTAAATTAAACAGATATTATTAACTGTTTGAACAAATCATATTTGTGTTGAAAACATTATCATTTGAGTCCAGACACCATTAATTTTTATTAATATAAATATAATTTTAAATACTTAATTATATTCGATAAATTTATTTTTTTACATAAATAATTTATTTATTAAAAATAAATAGCTCGAATCATTAAAATAGATGTATTTTGGGCTCGAATTAACTGAATTAGATTGATTCAGTCCTATTAAAAATGAAAACAATCCAATTCAAACAAAATGAAAAAGTTTCTCTGAAGTTTAGCCCGATCAAGTTGGTTAATCTTGAACCCAAGGCAGGCCCAAATTAATGATTGGAACTATTTATTTTATTTTTTTCAGTATGTAAATTATAGAATTTTAATAATTTACTCCTTAAAAGATATTCAAATGTGCAATTAACATTCTAAAAAATTAATTTCTATAAATTACTCCCTAAATTAATTTAAGTGTAGTAACAAACTCACAATATAACTTCTGTTAATGTTTCCATCAAGTTTTTCTACATATGCTAAAAGATTGATCTATTTTAGAAAGACTTTTAATATTTTACCCCTATAAAATTTAAAAAGTATAATTAATCTCTTAAAAAATTAATTAGAGTACTACATTGCCATTTGAGTTTTATTCAATTATAGTAATGTTCTTCTTAGACTAAATTCTATCAACATTTTTGTTAAATTTCTCACATATGCGAATCACATAATATTTTTAAATAAAAATAGTAAAATTGGCATCATAACTTCTTTTTTATTTTTTACCGCCAAAATTTAAATATATATAAATCGCTCCAACAATATTCACGTTTCAAAAAACATGTAAAGTAGAATAATATTATATTTAGAAGGGTAAATTACACTGACCTCCACTGAGGTTTCTGACAAAAACAAAAACTCCCAATGTGGTTTTAAAAATTGCACTAACACCCCTTCAGATTTGATTTTAACATCAAAGAGACCACAATCGTTAAAATTTCTGTTTAATTTAACAGAAACTACCGTTTCACCCCAAAACCGCCCTCAAAACTATCGTCTCTCTCAAAACCACCACCACCACCACCC
>JAOTRH010224292.1:0-10403 GCA_034768845.1 Heliamphora exappendiculata
ATGTAGGCTAGGATAAAGCCGAACCACTATAAATCCCTGGTGTCTGGTTCTATTTCTCTATCCCTCATCTTTTAATAGTTGCATTGATTATATACTTGTATACCTTACTTTATTGCAATATGAAAAGATTTCTAAAAAGGTTTTAAATTTCTTATTGCTAGAAAAGACCCAATTCACCCCCCCTCTTGGGTTGCCTAGATCTAACAGGGACATCTCCTACGAATATGTCAGTGCTGGCCACATCCATAGCAAATATGTTCCCTCCTCTGTGACTGACTCCATGAACCCTGGGACTGCCTCGGGTGTGGGCACTCTGATACACGATGCCCTGGCTGCCTGCACTGATAGCAAATCAACTCCCTCGGCTCTGGCCTCCCAGATGAAAACTAGAACCAGAGGACCTCTGCCTCTTGCTGGAGTGTCCACCTGTCTGTGCCTCTGTCCCACTCCGCGGTGTCCTGGCTTCCATGGAAGCCCAAATCTCAGTCATGGTGTTCTCCACCCTCGCTGCCGCCTCTACCAGCTCTGTGAACACCCGTAATCCTAGCGCAACCACACGCTCCCTGATCGCCGGCCTCAAACCCCGCTCAAACCTCATGGAATGCAGCTCATCGGTGCTCACCAACTCCGGAGCAAATCGAGACAAGCTCGTAAACTTGGCCCCATACTGCATGATGTCTATGGCCTCCTAGGTAAGAGTATAAAACTCCTCCCTGTACAAATCTCTCTGTGAAGCTGGGTAGTATTTCTCCAGAAATACTCCTGTAAAGGCTGCCCAAGTAACTCCTGTAATAGTCCTAGCATATTTTCACCAAGCGTGAGCAGCACCCCTCAGCTGAAAGGTGGCAAAAGAAACCCGCAACTCATCCTCCACAATCTACAGTGTGTCAAGGATCTGCGTCACCAACTCCAGCCACTCCGTCGCCACAATAAGATCAGGATCTCCGACAAAAGTAGGCGGATCTATGCGCCTGGTCTCTCGCATCACTACTGTAGTCCTCGCCTCAGGTACTCCCCCTCTCTCCCAACCGGTCTCACCTCTAACGGTCTCAACTAACTGGCTGATGGAACCCATCAGCGCAAGCACCAACTCTACCATGTCAACAGGTCCTTGGGGAGCATTTGCATCCCCAGCATCATGGATAGGAACATCCCCTTGGCCAACAGCACGGCCATGGCCTCGACCACGGCCTCGCCCTCGTCTCGCCGACATCGCATCTATATGAAAGCAAAACAATACATAAGATTTAAGACATCGCATGAACATAAACGTTAAACATTTAGCATGGTAACACATAAGCACATAGGTTCATGCTAAATAACCCCACATACCGAGGAGAACCAACAAGAATGACTCGTCAATCTGGATAACCTACTCAGATTCCCTTATAGAAATCACGTAAGCTAAACGAGAATACACTCTCAAACAGGAAACCTCACATGGAACACACCCTTTTCCCACGGCTCATAGTATTCGAACCCAGAGCTCTGATACCAATCTGTCACGTCCCAAACTCTGGGCCACGTGAAACACCCACAAACAACCAACCTGAGAATACACTCTCAAGATGAAACATACATGCATTGTATATAAACACTAAACGGCATACATGACAAGGCTCCAATGCCCAAAATCTTACACTACACGGTTCTAACACCGGAATGACATGTTACAACATACATGTAACAGAAAGACAAAAAGGAAGACTATAACTCTTTCGCTCCCAACCAGCAACCCCAAATCAGCACACGTGATCGGTACCTAAAAATATTTTATCCCACACCGTGAGCCAAGGCTCAGCAGAAACTGGACAAGCATGCAATATAAACTAAACATGCTAGGAAAATCGAAGTGCAGGTTTAGACTCTCTTTCAAGCCTTAAAAATAGTTTCACATGCAAGGAAAAGCGAGGATACAAACCATGTTTTGACTCACTCACTGGAGCCTTGAAAACATTTAAAAAGGAATTTTTAGATCGCAATTCACACGACTCTTAAAATAATTTAAAAATTAGTATATCCGTCTCATAATAAAATTCATGAAATCCATGTATCTGCTCAGACTTTCACCGATGGACCGTAGCCCCATCGACTACCTCTTTACGGACTTGCACCGAGGGACCATAGCCCTATCAAAGGCTTCTTTACGAAATTTTACCGAAGGGCCATAACCCTAACGTAATCTTCTCGGACTTTAATCGAAGGGTCGTAACCCTAACGTAATCACTGTTAGCCAGAGCTAACATAACCATCTATCTCATTCCATACACCTATGCATAATCTACTCAGGATTTACAGCATAAAACCACGGATCACAAACCACATTACATAATGTTATGTAAATCAAATTACATAATCCTTGCATAAATAAGCAGAGTTATATATGCACAATGCCAATTATAAAAGCACATAGCCACATAACCCAAAACCAACTCATGTGCTACACACACCCGTCATCTACTCACCCGGAACGACTAACAACCCACAAACCAAGCCTAGCCCGAAGGCCGACTCTAAACCAAAAAGCCTCACGATTCACAACCCTAGACCCTTTCCCAAAGGGAACCACGTGACAAACACTTAACACATAACAAACACCCACATCTCACAAACTCATCATCCCCGAGGTTGGCATCAACACGAACACACGAGGTTACCACACGACCCCCGAAATCACGACACAACCAATCAAATCCCAAAAGGAATCCATAGGTATTTGAATCGATTAATTCTCATAAATCAATTAATTAAATACTATAGGACGCCCATCGAAAATTGAAACCCAAGCACCGAACCACCACATAACCAACCAAACCCCAAAAAGAATCCACAGGTATTTAAATAAAGTGATTACCATAAATCAATCAATTGAATACCTTAGGACACCAATTGAAAATCGAGAAACCAACCCAAAACCACAAACCAACAGCCCACAGGTTCAGTCGACCGAACACCCTACTAGAAACCATAAAACGCAAACCCACACGGTTCAGTCGATTGAACCCACAGGTTCGGTCGACCGAACCCCAAAACCGGACTTCAGTCGACCGAACCCCATGGTTCAGTCGACTGAACCTCGATGGAAAATGATTTTGAGCTACGGGTTCAACCCTCCAAGCCTCGAATCGACACTTTCGAACACCGATTCAACAACAGCGAACACCCACACAGCTAGGCCTAACACCGAGACCTCAAAAGAAACTACCGATACCAGATTCCATCCACCGGAACCAACAAAAACCCGGTTCTAAGCACAGAAACCCATTTTGATACAAAGCCAGATCTACGGAGATCTAACCGGTAAAAAGACACTCGATTACCCATAGCACCCTTATACTACATACAGGTCTAGAATCCTACCTCGGTGAGTTTAAAACTCGATGTCTCGATCCATGTGCAAAACCAAGATTTTTCATAATCAAATTCTAACTGGATGGTTGCGTAGCCCACGATGCCAATACCAAGAATCCGTAGTCTGATTGTTGGAAATCGAGCCCCAGGCCCCCGAGAAATTAAAGAGAAGGTAAAGAGAATCGCGCCACAACGGCACACGACCCCGAGATCCAACCCCGCATGCATATCTAAGCCCGTTCATGCATCAAAAGTAGTAAAAACATGCTGCAACAAAAACGTGTAACGCGCGTTCGAAAATGCCAAAAAAAGAAAACGGGTTAGGGTCTCACACGTGAATTTCGTCAATAATTAATATTTATCATATAAATAATACATCTATCCAACTCACCTGGAATATAGACTAATATATAATATCGCACACTCTAATGAATCAAAATAACGAATATTAAATATATGCAAATTAATAATTATTTTAGGATTAAGAAGATAAGCACTATTCATAATAACCTTGGGATGTGAATTAATTTATATAGTCAGTATAAAATTAATTACCCTAACTTTTCCGTTTAATACACACAAAGTGTACTGGCACAGAGAGTCAGAATAAAATACGACGCTATTATCTGTTCCCCGTAATCAAAAGAGACCTACTAAAACTCTGTACTACAGTCGTACCGATGGTATATCTATTTCCATCTAAATTGTGAACATAAAACTTATATTATGTAAGGACCTAAAATCTAATCTTCTTTGTGTGAGCTGTACTCTACACACCAGATTAAATACTATACAGAATATCGAACATTCATGCATATCAAAGAAATGATATACATATATTGCTCATAAAAATTCTTATGAAATAGAAAAATTAATTTTATTAAAAAATAAAATAAAATACTAAAAATATAATTTTCAGTATACCAACCTTAACAGTGAATACATAAGTGATTAGGTAAGAATCATGTGAAATGGTTGAGGGACCAATAATGTTGATGATTATTGTTGAGAATTGAATTGTGGTCATGCAGTGAATACATGAGTGATTAGGTGAAAATCATGTGAAATGGTTGAGAAACTAATATTGTTAATGATTATTGCTGAGAATTGAATTGTGGTCATGTAGTGAATGCATGAGTCATTAGATGAAAACCATGCGAAATGGTTGAGAGACCAATAATACTGAGGCATTATGTTGTACCTATCGAGAAGAATTTGAATTAATGTGGCCTCAACTAGCTCCTCAGCAAAAGATTAGAAACTTGTGCAAGAGTGGGTGCCCTTCCCTCGACTTAATCTACGAAAAGGTGCCCCATTCCTTTGGATGATGTTCCCGAAAAGGTGGCTATGTGTATCGTATGTTGTGTATCAATATGAACTTAATTGGGTAATGGTTTTATGATTATGATTGTTATAAAGAAAAATTAGATTTCTTGGGTGGGTTTGGTGATGTAGAATTGTTAATTGCATATCGATCATGAATCTTTTTAGGTTGTTTAGAATTCTATTGAGCCTTGGCTCATGTTGTTTAAATTCATGTTTTACAGACGTTGAAGATGAATATTCACATTAGACGAATTCAAGCACATTTTGAGAATTATTTTGTTATATTGGCTAGACTTTGTGTCGATGTTTATGTGGAGGATTGATTGAATCATGTTATAGTATTTTGTGTTGTTGAACATGTTGGATAGTGTAAGGCCTTAAGGCCAAGAATTTCGTATTTTGTATGAATGTAATCTATGTAAGATCCTAGCGGGAGACTTTTAAATTCGTATTGTGGTGATATTCTATCGTGTTGAGAGTTATCTTTATGAATCTTAGTGTTTAACTCTTGTTTTCCATGTGAAAAGGTTTGAAATGGATGTTGAATGGATAATCTTTGGAAAATTGCCTTGAAAAATGTTTGCTGGTGGTGGTCCGCTCGACGACTGCTCGAGCGGTCATCGAGCAGTCAACCACCAAAGAAGGGGGACCTTAGCTCAGTTAGGGGACCACTCGAGCGGTCTCGGATCCGCTCGAGCAATCAAGCCTATAGTTGGTCCGAAAATTGTCTTATTTATGCAAATGTATCTTTTCGTCCAAACTCCATTTTATGTCCCTCTTATGTTCAAATTGAAGTCCTAAGAGTCTTCCTTCTATGTTCAAATGTATCAAAATTCATTCCTTTCTAAATTCATTCTCGAACCTAATTTCCTTAAGAATAGCCGATCCATTCGTTTAACCTTCTCAAGCCTGCGACTCGAAATAGTTTGAGAGCAATATTATCCTAATGTTATGGTTGAAAAGTTCAAATCTCTAAGTCCACGTCAAGATAAATCAAAGGTTATGACCTAAAATGCCAAAAAATAAACCCATGAGAAATTATTTCCGAAATTCTTTTACAATAAAACAAAAAAGAAATTATTATTATTATGATTAAAAAAAATAGTGACCGGCCACCTAAGAGAATGTACCCAAACTTGGGCACCAAGTTTAGTGTATACTTACATATATACATACACATCTCCTAACCTAAAGTCAACTAGCCTAGCTTTCGGTTAACCAATCTTTTTGAAGATGCTTCTCCAACTTAATTTTTTTATAAAAGGGACCCACTCTCCCCCATTCTTCCCCATGGCATTCGACCATCTAGAGAGAGAAAGTGGGAGAGAGTGAAAGAAGAAGAAGAAGTTGAGGTTGGTGTTGCCAAAGCTAAATCTTTGCTCAAGGTGTAGAAATCCAAGCTAAGCCAAGTTTCCTTAAATCCTAACCTATATTTACTCAAAAACATATGATCTCATCTCTAGTCTTGTTGCATGACAAGAATAAACTCAAATCTAGGCCATGCATGAAAAAATAAAGCTAGGTTCTTGTGTTGTGTCCTCATTCAAAAAAATCCAGGTTCCTGGACAACTCTTTGAACAATCAAAACTAAATCTAAAAACATCTCATGAGGTCAAGTTTTTTTCTAGAGTTGGATTTTGAAGTTATTTTTCATATAAAATTGGTTTGAACTGATTCGAACCTATAAATCCCTAATTATGAAATTTTTACCAAAACATGTCAAATTTGAACCAATCATTGTTGTAGAGGCCAAAACCTCATTTTAAAATGTGATCCAGGCTTTGGACCCTCACGAAAGTTGTAACTAAAATATTTTTATACCTATTAACCAAAAATGAGCTCTTTTTGTTGAGCTTTGGTCAGTCAAAATTTCTCTAAAAGTCACTGTCCTCGTTTAGTGATTCAAAATAAAATCTATCTAACATTTTTATGAGACCCAAAATTCATGTTTTTGATGATCAAGTCAAAAAGTGTTCTTCATGAAAAATGTTAGGAACATATTAATCTAAATTCTACCCAAAAATCATACCTTTTAGCTTCTCTTTGATCCACCAAACAATTTTTAAGCTCTATGTTTTTAATGCTGAAAATCACAATCATAGAGTTGTAAATTACTAACTTGACCTTTTTTTTAGAAGGGAAAAATCTTAAATATTTGCTTAAGAACTCCACTAAGTATCCTTTACAAAAATTTTAGAAGACATCTTGAACTATAACATATCCAAAAAATTAGAACGTTTGAAGTTAATTTGATACCCCAAACATATTTCCCTTTGTCAGCCCTCTTTGCAGCATTTTGGCTTTTTAAGCTTAGAACTGTTATAATATCTCTTTTTGTAAGGGTAATATCACCAAAAAAAATAATGAAAATTGGCCTAAGAGTTCTTTATAAAAGTTGTTAAGGACATTTTAATCTATCTAGTGACAAAAAACTAGAAATTAATTTGAGGCCTAGATGCCTCAAATGGGTGTAACAAGCTCTATTTTAAATACTGAATTTTTTAAAAGAAAGTGTTGAATATAATCAAATTAATTCCTTAAGCAATTTAAGGCTTGGATACATGATAAACAAATTTTTTGAAAATGATTTCAATATTCTCGATGAGTGATTGTTTTTATTTTGTTCATTATAATTGTCACGCCCTCATCTCCAAAGCACGTGAACCAACCCTAACGAACCAACTAAAAGATGGTTTTAGCAAGAAAAGAATTTTAAGCTAAAAAACCTCACGAAAACTCGTTAAACAAACCATTTGAGAAAATGAAACCAAACCCCAAAAGAAAATTTTTTGAAAACTCAAGATATATAATAGTGCTCCAACAGGAAGACCGATCGATCGGTCTAAATGCTACAATACAAATAAGAGCCGAAAAACACCTAAAATCGTAGTTCAACGTAACACTTTTTTATTCGATAAAATCATAGCAAGGACATAAAAAAAATATTTTTAAATAATAAGCAAGAGCAAGGACATCAATAAAAAATAATAGCTACGACTTAATTCATCACATAAATTAAGTCCTAGCTATTATTTTTTATTGATGTCCTTGCTCATGTTTACTATTTAAAAATATATGTAGGGACCTGGTCCCTTTTTATTTTGAGTATTAATTAAAGCTCATTTTGAGACCTTTGATGGTATATGAAAAAATGTTTAATTGTGCGAACAAATTGAAATCTAATCATGGCAAGGATGGATGATGGTGGCTATATATTTGGTAATACATGAGAATTATTGTTGTGGGTTGTTTGAGTGAGTTTTGAGGCATTTGGCTTATGATTTGACTTATTTATACAGCTTTGGTTTGGGGCCCCTCACAGTGCTGATTGCTCAAGCGGCCTAAGGCCCACTCGAGCGAATTAGTGGCAGAGAGTTCGAGTAAGTGGGGACCGCTCTAGCAGAGCCCTGCCCGCTCGAGGGAACTGTTGGCGAGCAGACTTTATATTGCAAGTTTAAACATTTTATCCTCATTCTTTTCATTTCTCTCTCTCTCTAGAACAAAAGTGGAAACCTAGGGTTTAGTTGTGATGGTGTCTTCGAGCCCTCCTTGCACCTCTAGAGTGGATCTCGTGCCTCTCTTCCGAGTGAGCAACCGTTAGAGAGTAACAACGCACGTTAAAAGCTACCCATTTGTCACCGGGTTAGAGATTTGATCGACTAGAGCTTGCAAGAATTGGATCTTAGGATCTATGACTATCAAAAAGGTAGGATCTATGACTATCTATGAAAATGTGTTAGATATGAGTTGTATATTTTGAGTTTATACATGAGAAGTACAAATAATCTATGTTTTGGAAATCCTAGGTTAGGGTTCGAAGTTAAAGTGTGTTGAATCTTTGGTTTTCGAATGATTTGTGGTAGATCTATCTTAGTATTACCATTGGAGAACAATGAATATGTGATTTTAGAAAGTTAAGGTTTGATTTGGATTGAAAACATGGAAAATTAGGGATTTTTGGATCGTTGGGTTCTAACGTTGAAATTGAATGAATATTTGGATTATTGGGGTTATGTTAACCTAATTATATATATAAGTTTCCATAAATTTATATGATACATGAGAACCTATGGGTGTCAGGTTGGAGATTTCAAATAAATTCTTTAAATTGACAAATGTAATTGATATGAGATGTTGATTTGGGGGTTCCTAACCTTTTCTATCAAGCATGTGAATTATAAGAATATTGAAAAGGATTAAATAATTTTAAATCCCGTGTGTGTGTTGGGTGTTGATGAGAAGAACCAAGTTTAATGGTTAGACTCAGGTTGTAATGTGAGTGATTTTATCGTGTTGGGTTTGACGAGAAGAACCATGGTTGGGTTGGACTCGTGTGTGAAATTTGAGAATGATGATGTGAATGAAACAATTTTGAATCTGCAAATCATAATTATGGGCTAGTCCAGCTCCTCGGTAAAAGATAAAAAAACTACGCAGATTGGGTACTCTAGCCTCCTGCTAATAATCAAGAATAGACATTTGGGTTCTCTGTCCATCAATTAGTAAAACGGGAATAGACATAGTCGTGGTGGGTTATAGAATGCATTTGCCACTTCGCGGGCCTCGTGTGGCCCGGTTGGTAGTAGCTATGCATAGGTTTATAAGCTCGTCTGGTGTTGGTTATTTGAAATGCAACTTAAAATGTGTTTTGGTAAACCCATTCGTTTGGATGGTGTTCCCGAGAATGTGGTGAGAAATGTGTTTTGGTATTCCCATTTGTTCGAATGGTAATCCCAATAAGGTGTGCGCGCGCATGTGTGTATGCATGAGTTGACAAAATTAAGCATTTGAAATGGGTGTAACGAAGTGGAGATGAAGGAAAACTAATGATGGTTTTGTGAGGGAAATTGGGTTTAATGTGCATAAGGAAAATTGGTAATGCGAGTGGGTTTTTGGTAAGGATAGAATTTGGTTTTGAAAAAACTACGTGTTGCATTTCGCATAACCATCCTCGCATGTTGTGCATATGTTCATTGTTAGTCTTTTTCTTACGAGCCTCGGCTCATGTTGTATGAACAATTTTAGGTAATAACGAGAGGCAAGTAATCAAACAAGAAGAACAGTCGTAGTGACCTTTGGTTTGTTTGGCTTGAAATTGTCTGATTGTGGAAGAAATTTGGAAAATCCAAAGTTGGTTATGTATTTCTCATCCCTACATTTTGAGAGTGTATTTGATTCGGTAATAATTCATTATAAGGTCAAAAGGCCGTGTATTCATGACTTGTATGCATGTGAGATCGTTGGGTCCTTAATTTGGGTTAACTCCTTGGTTTTCGTATGAAATTATATGGTTTAGCATGGCGGCTTTTCAAAATTTGAGAAGTTAGAGGTTATTTTAACATTAAATGTATGCTTTAACTTCAAGTTTTTTTTGATTTATGAAAACTATGTTCAAAGTATAAAAATTTTTAGGATTTTTTCAACACTTAAAAACATTTCAGGAGTTTAGAGCAGTTTGCTCTCGGGTCCCTTACCACTCGAGCGGTGGAGAGTCCGCTCAAGTGGAATTCGCTAAGTGACACTTTTGAAAATTTGTTTTGAATGGGAGGTTTGTTGGTTACCATTTGAACATCTTTTTTGACACAAATAGTTATATCTGGGGGACTTGTTTTACAATTTTAAAGGCTCTTTTTTACATCGATTTGAGGAAAAATCTTAAATTTGGGTTTCTTTACCTCTTATATATATAATAGGGTTTTATTGTTACGATATCAGGGCGTTACAAT
>JAOTRH010224303.1:0-10403 GCA_034768845.1 Heliamphora exappendiculata
ATGGCCAATTCAATTGTAATTGATCCAGCTATTGAAATCTAAATTTCAATGGCCAATGAAATTCACAGATTCCAACAGCCTCATGCACTCTCAACACAACTTGATTCAAACCAGACTATGACTCATGCCTCTTGCACTCTCAACACAATTTGATTCTATCCGAAACAAAACTAATTCCAACCCCAATCGTCAATTTGCAAAAAAAAAAAAAAAAATTAGTGAAAAAATAGCAAATAAAAAAAAGTTATACATCATATTTGTAAGATTTGAAGTTTAAATAATATTAACCATCATTAATCTTTCTTTAGAGTATCAAGTTAACAAAACTAATAGAAAGAGAGTTCATTACTTGAGAAAAAATATCATAAAGGTATAATCTTCAAGCACCCATAATCATAAAAGTCACACTTCAAAAATAAAAAATCATAAGCTAAAAATAGAATATAATCAATAACTATATATGAAAAAATACTCAATTAATTAAATCAAGATTGCAATTATATCAACATAGCTTCAAAGAAAAAGTAGAAAAAAGATGATGACAAAAATAATTCTACCAATCAAACAAAAAAATATGCTAAGAAATAAGAACTAACCAAAGGTTAACTTGGAATAAAAAGGGAACTAAACAAAAAAAATCTATAATTTTCTCAATCTTATAATCCCATGATGGAAAAAATATTATTTATCTATGATTAATTAATGTGCCTTTATAGAGAAAAAGTTGAAGACAAAGATCAAAATTTGTAACAAAATTAGAGTCAATTAACAAAATATAGCCTCTGATCAAGTTTTACAACAAACTTTCAAAAAAAAATTCACGACTCAATAGCACGTAGTGTGAAATACCAATAAAAAGTAGCAAGCAAAAATTAAATCAATTAACAAATATTAAGTAAATTGCAACGCCTCAATATTTTTCTTATTTTTCGATTAATCCAACGGTATAATCATTCCCACACTAACCTGTATTAATTCAAAATCGAATCATTAGAGTTTAAAACGGGTTCACGCTTGTTGGGCAGTTCAACCGCCAGGCCGAACCGATTTCATGCCTGCTCGGTTAATTCGAACAGTCACTTAGGCAGTCTATTTAAAGACCGTTTCATTGCCAGTTTCAAACACCGATTTCCCAATCTGTTTCCTCCTCTGTGCTTCTGCATACTCTGCATTCCCCAAGTTCTAAAAGAGAGTTCAAACTCAATTTTGGTTCGCAGGAGTGACATATAGCTATATTGCTTTTGTTGCTCGTTGATCGTTGTATACTATGAGGCGTTGGCTGTCAACTCGAAGCACCGTAATGAGAGTATTTTCGTCTTGAAAAGATCGTGTCAAGCATGAGTCTCGATCAACTTTTTTAGTATTATCCTACTGTAGCAGGTTCTGCAAATTCTGTATTTTCAGTTTCGGTTCAGTTTCTATTTTTGCATTCTGTTCGTTCATATTTTTTCTACAGTGATTTATTATCTGTCACTATTTTATTTTATAATTTATGCTTAATCCACACATTGTTTTATTAAAACAGATTGTTATCTATTATTATTTTTCTAACACTACCTGCTCGAAACCCTCTTGCAAGCTTCAATGAGCTTGAAGATTGAAAAAACCATTGAGTCTGGAACAGATTCAATGCCTAGAACCCAAATCCTAAAGCTTGTGGATTGACCCACCTCTTAGCTCCAAAATAAGATAGATTGGAATAACACCTTGAGATAGGTATGGTTCTAAAAGAACCAAGTACACAAATTTACTCGTCAAAGCAACCGCTAAAGCTTAGGGAATCCAGAGCAAGGGTAGAGAACTCTCTGGGTCCAAAGTGGTCCTAAATTGAGGAGGCCAAAATTGAGAATTCGCTATAATTGCTTGGCTCACCCTATCATTCGAGTGACTCCATTCTGATCGACCTTGGAGGGAGAAAAAGAGAGTGTTGACTTGAGAAAATAAAGTATACTGACCGCTCTAAGAATTACAAACCCCTAAAGCTCGACAATGGGCATAGTATGCACCCCTCATCTTGTCGTGTATTAAAGACCCTTTGTCAGCTGCTAACATGGCCAGTACGCTCAGGTTGTCACTTTAAGAAAAAAATGTTTCACCAATCTCTTTGTAATAGCAAGCTCTGGGCTCCTTCAAAACTTATTATTCGTTCTCTCCGACTTAAGAGTTTCTCTCCACTGCCTCACTCTTCCATTAAGGTTGCCACCATTCTTTTCTCTTCCTCCTCTGGTGTTCCTGAGCCGTCAAGTGACTACCATATTTTCAGACATTGCGGCTACTCTCCCCTGCCTACAGTTGGTAATCTCTAAACTTATGAGGTGAATTTTTGTTAAACGAAAAAAATAACAAGTGTTGCCTTTAAACATAATCTTTCTTTAAAGATTTTCTTTCACTCGTAAAAGATGCCGCTTCTGATTTTGATTCTCTTATAAACTCTCTCCATAATTAAAATCTAATTAAGAAAACACAATCAATACACACACAATACAGTGATACGCAATCACGTGATTCACGTTTAAAAAAAATCACAATCAGTAGAAATTGGGGGAATTTGCATATACAATACAAAACTAATAGCAGTCAATTGATAAAAAAGGACTGTCAATTGAGAATTCACAAATTAGATTATATTATCAATTCAAAATCACTTTTTATGGTCAATCTATCTGGCAAATAAAGAAGCAGACTTTTGTCAAACCTAGAAGGACATTCGAATTTATATAATCTATTTTCAACTATATTGTCAATTGAAAATTCAAAAATTATATTCAAATTATATTTTCCATTTATATAGCAAATCAAGAAGCAAACAACTTTGTTAAACTAAGAAGGACATTCTGATTTATATAGCAAATGTATAAATTGACACTTGCAAAGCTTGTAAACCCATTCTTATATAGGGTGCTGGTAACTAGTAACTCTTCCTTTCTAAATAAAAATTTGAATGCCCTTATAGCAAATGTGTAAAGGGTAATGCTGCCTTGCTAACTGCTAGGTAACGGTAAAACCATTATTATATAAAGAGTAATGCCATCCTGGTAACTGGTAACTATAAATAAATTTGAAATCACAAGTCTAGAAAGAGTTACCGGTTAGTTAGCACTGCAAAGCTACGAATGGAGGGAGAGCGAACAATGACAAGGGACAGTGAACGTCGAGCGAGCGACAAATAGAGATCTGAGCGGCAACTAGTGACCAAAGTTTGCACTTGCGAGTTGCGAGTCTTGTGATGGAATCTTCTCGTTTTATATCTAGGGACAAAGTCATAATTTAGTAGGGGAAATGTATAATTTGGAGGGAGCAGAATTTGAAAATGGTGAAACTTTTAAGGTAGTAATAGAATTTTAACAAATTTGAGTTGGGACATTGGCGCCCCTGGGCACAATGTCTCTCCGCCCCTGGTTGTTCGCTTTCCCTCCGTTCGTGGCTCTGCGATGCTAACTAATTGGTAACTCTTCCTAAACTTGAGACTTCGCTTCAAATTTATATATTTGCTATATAAGAATGGTTTTTACAGTTACCAATTTCGAAGACGGCAACACTCTTTATATATTTGCTATGTAAGGGCTTTCAAATGCTCATTTAGAAAGGAAGAGTTATCGGTTACCAACACTCTTTCTAAGAATGGTTTTTTAAGCTTTACAATAGTCAATTTATATATTTGCTATATAAATCATAATGCCTTCTTGGTGTGACGAAATCGCTTGCTTCTTGATTTGCTATGTAAATTGACAATATAATCTGAATATGGTTTGTGAATTTTCAATTGACAGTATAGTTGACAATAAATTATATAACTCGCAATGCCCTTTTTGGTTTGACGAAGTCACTTGCTACTTGATTTGCTGTATAAATTAACAATAAAAATTGATTTTAGATTGACAATATAATTTAATCTGTGAATTTTTAATTGATAGTATGTTTTTATGAATTGAATGTAATTAGTGTGTTGCATTGTATATGCAAATTCTCCCAATTTCGATTGACTGTGATTTTTTTTCCCAGACCTAATTGTGTTTTTTAGACTTGAATCACCTAATTGTGTATCACTATATTGTTTGTATGTTGATTGTGATATTTTTTGTTTTAAGTTGATTTTATCTTATGGAGAGATTTTTTAAGAGATATAGTCAAGAAATTCTTCCTTCTTGATCGAAGCTCTGGCTTATTTAGTTCTTCTGGTGCCTATGCTTGGTCTTCGATTCTGCACGAGTGAAGACTAAATGAAAGGGGTCGAAGTTCCCCCACATTTGATGATCATGTACATTCGTGCGCAAAATGGGTATTATTATAAGTGATGTATATTCCTGAATCAAAATTAGAAGCAAAATCTTCTATGAGTTAGACCTAACCTTTAAAGAAAGATTATGTTGAAAGCAATTGCCAGATCTTCTCACATACCCATGCCTATGACTCCGTATTGTAGATTATGATCTCAATATTAGAGATGAAGTTCGTAGGGTTCACTTATTGACATGTCCTTACTAATATCTAATCACAGTTTTTCAAAAAGGCACTTTAGATGATCCTTATAAAGCTTTACTCCTTGGTTTGATGGGTTTAGTGGTTGGTTGGAATATAGCATTGTAAAAGTTGCCATATGCTGTCTTTTTTGCTATTTTTTCAAACCTAAGATAAGAGACCAAACAGGTAGTGATTCTTTTGTGCTCACTACTAAGTTTGAAGAAAATGTCAGGCTTAGTTTAATAAGAAACAACATATTGAATTGTTTTCTCAAAGTTATGCGTTGAAGCCAATTTTTTTTTATCGAATATCAATTGATTGCATTAGATATCATTTGCCACAAGGGCTTTCATTTTGTGGGCATAATGGATCATAGCATTTAAGCAACTTAGGAAATTTTATTGAACTTTTGAAGTTCGTTATTGAACAAAATAAACATGTTAAAGCTTTACATTTTAAAATGCTCTTTAAAATTTGAAAATGACATATTCTGATACTCAAAAAGATATTGTTAATGACACATCAGTTGAAACAACTAATGTCATTCTTACAAAGCTTGATTATAGGCTATTCTTTACTAATCAAAATATGTCTCAACAAAGATCAAATAACAGTTGTTTTGAGGTATGTTGATGAAAGGGGATACGTGTTTGAACTCTTTTTCACTTTAAAAGTGGTTGAAGAATTATTTCAACACACGGCTTAGAGCATACCTAGGTTGCATGGGTCAGGTTATGAGGAGGCTAGTAATATACAAGGAGAGTTCAATGGACGAAAAATACTTATTTTTGCAAAAGAATGAGTATGCATATTATATTCATTGTTTTACTCATAAACTTCTATTAGCTCTTGTGATAGTAGCAAAGAATTATATTCATATGATTAATATTTTTTTATTTTGATTTCAAACATTGTTAATCTTGTTGGAGCCTCATGCAACTATCGAGATATACTTCAAGAGAAGTATGCTACAAAAGATATCAAAACTCTAAATAATGATAAGATTAGAAGTGGGTAACACATCAATCAAGAAACCACTCTCATTTATGCTTGTGGTAGACATTGGAGATCACATTATGTGACTTTTGCTTTATTTGATTAGCATGTTATTAATTGTGGTGTGCTTGATGTCATAGTGAAGGATGAATCCGATTCAGAACAAAAAGTAGAAGTATTTCGTCTGTTGGAGTCAATGTAATCTTTTGAATTTATATTGAATCTGTATTTTATGAGAGTTATTTTGAAAATTACAAATGATTTGTCCCAAGCATATTAAAAAATAGTAAATGCCATGAAATTGGTTCAATTTCTAAGTAACGACTTCAAATGTTGGGATGAAGTTCTTTAATAGATGAAGTCTCCTCTTTTTGTGAGAAATATCAAATTGATGTGTGCCTATATAAATTGAATATATGTTATTCTAGGAAGATCAAAGCGTACAACTCAATAAATATCAAACCCTCATCACTACCGTGAGTTATTCTATATTGTGGTTGATCTGTATATTCAAGAATTAAATAATCATTTTACTGAGGTGAATACTAAATTGCCTATTTGCATAGCATGTTTAAATCCATTCGATTCATTGGCGGCTTTTAACAAGGAAAAGTTGACATGCATTGTCAAATTTTACCCAAAAGATTTTTTAGAGAGAGATATTGGCTATTTTTGATCCACTTGAGAATTTCATTACGAATGTACGTTCTAGTATTGAGTTTTCAGATTTAAAAAAAATAAGCAACGTTGCTCAGATGATGGTGAATAGGGCCGGTCTTGAAGCAAAACTCACAAGGCAATGGTTTTAGGTCACCAAATTTGTGTAAAAATTATGGGCTCCCAATTTTTTTTAAAAACAAATTTATATCCTTTTTTTTTTTTACATCTAACAGACAAACATGAGCGTAGAGCGGCTAAAAGTCGAGATCTGATTCTGAAAGAGAAAAACAGAGGAGAAGAGAGTCAAACAGAGAAAAACAGATGAGAAGAGAGTTAAACTTATCGGCGTCGCTCAATCTGAACTGAAAGAGTCAAAGTTGTCGCCGTCGCCGTGTATCGGTGTCGCCGCGTCGCTTGTCGTGTGTCAGTGTCACTGCGTCGCTCGCCATGGCCCGTGAGTTGCTCGCCGTGCGTCGCTCGCCATGGCCCGTGCGTTACTCACCATGCGTCGTCGGTGGTGTCGCTCAAGCTTAAGTGGTTCACTCAAGCTTCAATCTTAATCTCAAACTCTAGAATTCAGATCTTATTTTGACATTAAGTTTTTACTTTTTTTTTATTATATTAATATTATTTATATATATAATATAATATATGTTTAATAGTAAGTTTTTACTGTTTTTTAGTTCTTAGTACTTAGATAATTTTTTTAAATATTTCTCTATTTGCTATTTTTTAATTTTTAAAATTTTTTTATGTTTGTTTTTTCTTTGATTTGCAGAATTTTATAATCATGCCTCTTAGAAAATATATGTCTGGATAAAAAAAAAGCAAAAAGTAGAGGAATTAATTCAATCTCAAGTGAAATTTCTTGATAAGTTTTTTAGTGGTAAAAAACTAACAAAAAATTTCAGTTTAGTTAAAGATTCAGTGAATAAAGAAGAAGAACTTGAATATTTGAAAAATAAAAAAAATTATAAATTTAGTAAATAAAAACCTAGATGAAAATATATGAAGAAAAATTATATGAGTTCCATTTTAATCATCTGTTTTGTGCCCCTAATAACTCAGGGTTGACTGTGATGGTGAATATTAGAAAAGATAAAGATATTCCTAGTTTACAAATTTCTATCGTTAGCTTTGATTTTATTAATTGCAATAGCGCGAGAGAACATTTTATACTATGGAAATTGTGAAATGTTAGCTTTGCAATTGAACGAGTGATCAATAAATGTATGATAATTTATTTATATATATTGAAAAAGACATACTCCATAACATTATAAATAAGACTTTCATATATTGTTTTCATAATATGAAAAGTGATAATTCACTATAAATAAAATCATATACATCAACAAATATAAATTTTTTTGAGTAACACTTAGAACTTTTAGTTAAGTACGATAACTTTTCATGTTAAGAAAATGATAAGTCTCATTTGTAAGGTTACGAAGCATGTCTATCTCAAACTCACGCTTCAAAACACTTTAATATGATTCCTCGCTCTGCCCTTCCGAATGACGGAGAGAGAACAGACGGAGAGCGAGTGGCAAACAGAGATCTAAGCGGCGGTGAGCAAGCTGTGAGTTAAGCGGTGGCAAATGATCGAAGGTCGCGCCTGCGAGTTGCGACAGAGATCTGCTCTTTGCTCTCTATTGTGTTTGGGGCAGACTTGCGTTTGCGAGTCTTGCGTTGGAATCTTCCCCTTTTTTTTTTTATCAAGGGACAACGTCATAATTTAGGGGGGAAAATGTATGTTTAGAGGGGGTAGATGTTGGAATTGCTAATCTTTTCAAGATAATTATAGAATTTTTAAAAATGGGAGTGAGGGCAGTGCCCCCCCTCCCCGCCGGGCACAATGTCTCTCCGCTCCTGCACAGAAGCACCATTCCAGCAATGGAGGATTGTTCGTGCCTTTTCTGTAAAAGGTATGTGGAATCAACATTATGAGGAATCACACATGTCCTGCTACATTGTACATTTACCTAGAAAATTTGGACGTGTTGTTTAAGATGGTGGGGAATTCATTGTGTTTGCTCTGATTCACTTTCTAATTTGTCGAAATGGTGGTGCGTATCCATATAAAATTCTGGAGAAAAAGAATTGGGAAACATTATGTTTGCAGGACTGTCATCCAATGTGTTATTTCACTTAAAGATATTCTTGCCCTTTGCAATTAGTTAATATAAATGCTTGTTTATGAGGGAGAGGATTGTAATTTCTCATTTTCTTTTTTGCCACACATTGTTCCTATTCTTTCTCTTTTTTCTCTCCAATTTTTCAACAATTTCTAACTTGGTATTAGAGCTGTCATCTCCTCTATTGTAGCATCTTTTCACTTAGGGTTTAGGAGAGCTTTCCAACTCCGTGGAATAGGTAAAGAAGACAGAAGAAACAAAAGCATGAATAGAGGAGATAATGAGTTATTTGGGAAAAATCGAGATATGGGATGTTGAGTACACTTACTACTAACTCGTTTTTTGAGAGCAATAGAAAGATCAAAAATTATCAAGAGTAACAGTTGGAGGATCATTACAAGATGAATTAGTGAGCGTTTGAAACACTGATCGATCATGGCGATTGACAAGGTGGAACACAGGTAGTCCGGTCCTTTTGATATTGAGAATAAGTATTCATATTAGTGCTATCCAGTAGTTCACCAATGTCTTGACTGTCCTCCCTTTCAACAAACTCTTCCTTCACCCCCTCACTGTGACTAGGACCCCTTAGTAGAAAGAGGCAAAACGAACTCAGGCAAAAAGAGCACTTGATCTATGAAACACGGATACTTTGAAAATGGCCCTGTACAAGTATCGGACACATATTGAATATCGATACATATTAGATACGTCTGAGAAATATCCAATTTTTTTTTTTTATTTTCTCTTATTTAGATACATTTTGGATGTGCATGGGATACATAAGGATATGCACAAGATATGTTTTGAATATGGATGATATATTTTTTTGATACGTTTTTAAAATTATTTTCTATTTTTTTTAAAAAAATAATTTTTTATTTAGTTAATGTTTGATTTTATTGTTGTAAATGTACTACCATCTAGATTTTTTTTATGCTTAATGGGAATTCTTTTTTATTTATTGCTTATTTAGTTATTTTTGAATTGAGTAGTTATTGAATGTTTTAAAATAATAACAAAATAAATTAACTCTTGTTTTTGGTTCAGTTTTATAAATAATACAATACTACAAATTATAAAATAATTTTTTTACAAACATATCCTAGCCGTACTCATATATATTTTTTAATTTTATCGTATTGCTGTATTCATATCGTATCGTATCGTATTCATATCCTGTATTCGTATTTGTGCTTCTTAGCTCTTGATGGTATCATCTCTTTCATTGTGGTTCTATCTTTAAAGAGATGCTTTAGACATAGGAGAAAAAACAATTTCTTGAGAAGTAACATTTGTACTAACAAATACTCTAGGTGTAAGGATATATTTATAAGTTTTTTTTACTAGTAGAATAACTAATGAAAACACATCTAACAACTTTAGGATACAACTTCTATGAGAATGTTTGAGAACATGAATAAAGCAAACACAACGAAAGATTAAGGAGGGAGAGAGGAAACAAGAGGTGTCCCAAGAAAATGCTAGAGGTGCGTTAATTTGAAGGACACTAAAATGGCATGTGATAAATGAGTTACAAACTAAGAACAATCTCACTCCAGAAGGATTCGAGAAGATTCATGGCGAACAAGAGCGAGTGGATAACCTCAAGAAAATGCCTATTTTTGCATTCAACTACTCCATTCTGTTCAGGAGTAACAACTCAACTCATCTAAAAAAGAATGCTATGATCATCAAGATAAGCTCAAAAGGCTTTCTATTAATTTATTATGTCCCATTATCACTGGAAATAATCTTGATTTTTGTATCAGAATACTTATGATATGTCTTGAGAAAAGGAAAAACTTCATTTTTATTAGTATAAAGTAAATGAATTCAAGTGACATGTGAATGCCAGTCAATAAAAGTGACAAACCACCTATAACAAAAAATAGAGTGATACGAGGGTCAAAAGAGTGAATGAATAATCATATGGGGAAAAAAACTATTTGTTAGATCTAGACAACCCAAGAGATGGGATGAATTGGGTCTTAAAAATTAAATAACAATTTAAAAATCTTTTTCAAAAACCTTTTAATATTGCAATAAAATAAGATATGCAAATATTTAAGCAATGCAAATATTAAAAGATGAGGGATAGAGAAATAGAACCAGACACCAGGGATTTATAGTGGTTCGGCTTTATCC
>JAOTRH010224314.1:0-10403 GCA_034768845.1 Heliamphora exappendiculata
TAATAAGGGTTATGATATTTTTAAGAATATATAAAAGTATTTACAGGCAAAAATATATAAAAATGCTAAAAGTTAATAAGTAAAAAGATTAAAAAAAGAGTAAAATCTTGTAAGTAAAATGATAAAAAAAACTAATAGTTATCAAACGAATTTTTTAATTTTTTAAATTTTAAATTAAAAAGTTTTAAGTCTAATATTAAGCTGGGAGCCAAATGAGGTCAAATCAATAAGTCAATTTTGTAAGAAAAAATTAAAAAATATTATTTTTTGATTTAAAATTAAATTTTTTTTGATTACTCTCTACATAACAAATAAAAAAATAAAAAAAATAAATAAAATTTGAACTTTTATTCCAAACTTGAGAACCACCCAAAAAAAAAAAAAGGGGTATCAATGAGTGAGTGATGGGTATGAAAGGTTCTCCAACTTTTTTTCCAGCAATCAAGTTTGGGCACCAAAGCAACCAATTATGGCTTTGGTAGGGAGGTCCAGCTCCAGAAAGTAGGTCAGAGATGGGGGATCAGATCAATGCATTGAATTGAAGGGAGAAGATGATCTCAAATTACAAGCATGCCCCTAAAAAGGTTGGAAGAGATTATTAGCTAAACCACCATCTCCATTGATTAGCTAAATTATTAGGGTCTCTTTCGTTTTAAAATATTTATTTATTTTTTAAAAAAAATTAAAAAAATTAGAGTGCTTAAAATTATTTTTATAATTTTTTTTAAATTTTTTATTAAAATATCTAATATATCAAGATTTTTTATTTTTAAGTTGTATAGTATTTGAGATATTGGTATGATTTTTTTATTTTTGTAAAGAAAATTAATTTTTTAAATTGATAATATTATAATAATTTTTATTCAAAAAAAAATTAGGGTGCTTGAGATCTATATGTCCTTTTTTTTATTAAAAGATAAAATAATTAATTAATTTTTTTGAAAAATCAAATAATACGACATAAAAGCTTTTTTTTTTACAAAAAAATCAATTTTTTTTTGGGAAATCAAGGGCTTAGTCATTGTCAAAATTTGAACCCATTTTTGTACAAAAATCATGAAAAATTGGAATAAAGTTATGAATTTTTTTTATGCATTTGTTACTTTATGACTATTTTTTATATTTCAGATTATTTTGCTAAAAAATAAAAAAAATAAAAAAATAAACTTAAAGATTTAAAAGTTTGTCAAAGCCGAGAAGAAATTAAAATGGACTTTTTTTTTATTATTTTAACTTATTTTTATCTTTTTAAATTAGTTTTTTTTATAAATAATTTTTAATTTATAAAAATTATTCACGACAGGAATCAAAATAATAAAAAATATAATAAAAAATAAGAATTATTCATTAAATACAAAAAAAATAACATAAATAAGCGAATAAACAGTATCTCAAACTAAGCCTTGATAACACTTAATGCCTTGATATCTCACGGTATTTGAATTATTTTACTTACAGCTCAATTAATTCATAGGACTAATTCCATCTTTTATTAAAAAAAAATTTAATTAAAATTAAGATAAAATTTCGTATGAACCTAATTAATCTACGTGTATCTCAATTAATTTTTAGGACTAATTCTACTCCCTATTAAAAAAATAACACAATTAAAATTAAAATATAATTTTATATGAATTAATTTCAAAAAATATATAACATTTGTAAAATTTTGAACTTGAGATGTTAAAAAAAAAAAAAGCAAACCACTATGATTGGAATGATAAGACTTGGCCCAAACTGACTTATTAGAATTATGCTCTAGTTGCTTGTACAGTTTTTTTGGGTCAAATTTTATAACTGCTACTTAGGTCTGGTTTGGCAACTTATTTTAAATTAAGTTTTTTTTTGTTTAAAATTATTTTAAGTTAAATAAATAAAAAATTTATTTAGTAAATCATAGAAGTGACTTTAAATTAAAATACAATTAGCTAAAAGATTGGCTTAAAGTAGCTGTAAGTCAAAAAGTAAAATATTGATTTAAAGTTATTATAATTTAAATTTAATTTTAGATAATCTTATATTTAATATAGATTCTATTTGATAGATTTTGACGAGTAAATTTTAAAAATATAATTTTTATAAAAAATGATGTGTATAATAAAAATTATGATATTTTTTTTAAAATATATATATAAAAAATTTATGTATAAAAAGCAAAAAAATTAAAAATTTTAAAATATTTGAGTTGCTAAATGAATTTTTTTAACTTTTTAAATTTTAAACAAAATAATCAAAAAAAAACTCAACTTAAAGTTAGTTGCCAAAGAAGGCCTTATTGTGCCAAATTTGACATTTAGTTTAGATTGCCAAACTTTACATCACTGCATATAATCTCTTCCATTGATTTGGTAACATTAAATAAATCTCTTCCATTGATTTGGTAACATTAAATATCAGGTTGCTCAATTTTTATTACTGATTTGTTTGTGTCAAAATATGGCTGGTATGCCAGTGAACACACATTACTAAAATTTGCATTATTATGATATTCTAGCATGTCAGATTTATAGTTTTAGGGATGCTAATTTGACAAATATCAGTGGAGATATTCTAAATGACTTCTGCCTTAAAAGTCATCACTTTTTGGGCATTTTTTAATATTTAGTAAACTTTCAAGTTTTGGTAAATAAATAAATATTTTTTTAATTTATATAACTGTAAAAAAAAAGTGATCAAATTTCTAAAAGTTCACTAAGAATACAAGAAAATCTTACTCCTTCCAACTTAAGGATTTTTTTTAATCATAAAAAGTTAAAAAACCTAAATACATCCTATATGAAATTAATTTAATAAGTACATCTAATGTAACAAGACATATACTCAAATGGAGAGAGAAAGCCTCTACACATATTTGCAATAGGGTTGATTTCTTCTGTTTCATGGTCTCCAACTTGTTTCTCATTGCCTCCGTTTCCTGCAAGTAAATTAATTCTATTATTAGGGTTAATTTACTTGTATTGATCTGATAGATGTTCAAAATTGAAATAGCTATCGAAAGATAACATAATAGAAAAAAAGGGTGAAATGAAAAAAAAAATTGGGCAACAATAAAATGCAAATTACACACAAATCAAAACAAAAGAGGAATAGAACGAAAATGAAAAAGAGATTGAGATAGAGAAAAGAAAGATCTAAGATAAAATGGCAAAGGAGATATGAAAAGAGGGAGAACACAAACGGATTATAAAGGTAATGAAATTTTAAGAATTTGCCAGTTTTTCAGTGAAAAAAAAAATGAAGGATTTCAAATAAAAGTAGAATAAAATTTGAAAAGAAATTCCAAAAACAAACATCACCATCCTTTGGTAACATGCTTAAAATCAAATTTCTTATTTTTTCAGGATTTAATCCAAATAAACAATAATTCATTTAGTTAAAAAATACTATAAATTGCATTATCTAGACAAAATAAATAAATTTTCATCATTAATTTTTTTTTGGAAATTTTAATAAAAACGCTAAACAAAATAATTGAAGTTACAAATTATAGGAGACTATTTAAAAAATGGTTTATGATAAAATGAGCTCAATGGGGGTATCATTAAAATTTTAGTAAAAAAATTAAGAATACCACTTAATCTTTTTGAGATGGATCTAAAAAAAAAGTTGCAGAGAGAGAAGAAAGCATAAGAGCATATGTGTCAATTGGAGGAAGGTAGGTTGTATAAATGTGTGTGGATACATCGCATTCAGAACAGCCATCACAAACAGCAAAACCTAAAAACAAGGTACTACCAACAACTGCAACCCATCAGAAAATAAACTGCATAGCATCAACCCCTCTTTTTTTCCTCTTCATTTACCCTTCCTTTGCCTTTTCAGCACCTCATCATCTCTCTCTCTCTCTAGCACTCTCTCTCTCTCTCTCTCTCTCTCTCTCTCTCTCTCTCTCTCTTCCTAGCAGAGGCAAACACACCCCAGAAATCCCCATCAAAAACAAGGAAGTGCCCACACCCACCCAACTCTCTCTCTCTCTCTCTCTCTCTCTCTCTCTCTCCAATGGCCCAGCTGGACCAAAAATTATGTAGAAGAAAAACAAAAAAGAAAGAATGGAAAGAGAGAGAGAGAGAGAGAGAGAGAGAGAGATGAAAGAAAGAGGAGGTGTCTTCAAATGACCTCCAACCAAACCCACCTCATACACAGGTCTCATACGCACATAGGCAATCAAAAATAATAAACATTTTGCCACAATTACCCTTCTGCAACGCCTCCAAAAAACTCCCATCTTCATCCATTCAATGTCTCCAAAGTCTTCTAAACAACTATGTCTTTCCACAATTTCATGTGGGCTTTTTGGGCTTTCTTTCTCGGTCAGAGTTTCACAGAGAAAACAGGAAACCGAGAACCTTCTCACCTCTCTCTCTTACCCTTTCTTTCTTCCTTCCTTCCTTTATTATTTCTTTCCCACCTCTCATTTTTTCTCCCTCAACATATCTGTCTCTTTCTCCCTCTTTACTATTTGGAATATATATATATATATATATATATACACACCTCTTTGTTGTTCCACTTTATTATATTTCTTGCCTGGTTAGGTTGTTCTTTGTGTTTCTTGTGGTATGATGTCGAAGAAGATGAAAGGGGTTGCTTCGGATTCATCGCCTTTTGTTCCATATGTGGATGTTAAGGCCAGGTTCAAACATCAGACTCTGATGCAGGACTTCCAGGAATTGCAGAAGGTAAATTTCTTGGTTGATTTTCATCCTATACTTCGAGATCTAAGGTTTTCTTTGAAATTTGTTTCTGATTCTCTGATGGATTTTCCCTTGACTTTCTTGTAATCAATCCTCCTGTGAGGGGTTTGTTCTTATTAATTTTTAAGGGTTTGATCTATTTGTACTTTCTTGGAAGTCTTTTTGATGCTATTCTTTCATACGAGTCTGTTTGGAAAAACACCCAAAACTTATTGTTGAAGAGCTTCTCTGGATCTAACTATTCTTGTCTATATTTCTTGCAAGATTTGTAGAAAATACTATTGGAAATCCTTGATCATTAAATATTGCATGTTTTCCTTTGATCTGCGTGTTCTTGGTTTGTTGAGAAACTCTCTCTCTCTCTCTCTCTCTCTCTCTCTCTCTCTCTTATATATATATATATATATATATATATATACATACCTTCTTAGTTCTTGAAGTTTCGTTTTATAATTCTTTTGGGTATGTTTTTACATGATTTTCCTAGATTTGATCCATTGTTCATTTTATTTTCCATCTAGTTCCTCATAGAATTTCCTTGTGGATCTCCTTTGTGAGATTTTGCCCTATTTCTCTTTCCATATTTCACTTTCTTGTGTTCAGAGTTCTTCCACCTATTCTTTCATGGATCAACCCATTTGTTGTTAACTTTGCTTCTCAGTTTCATAATGAATCACTTCTTATGAAAATTTTAGTGGATTTGTCATTGTTTCTTCTTTGCCCTTTTTCTGCTGATCTTGATGGTTATTAGAATGCTGGGTCTTTCTTCATTACTCCATAAATTTGTATAGGATTCTGCTGCCTAGAAAACTAACCATACATGGTTTCGAGCACGGATTCTCTATTCCAAAAATTACATGTTTCTCTGTCACAATGTATTGAAGGCCATTGAATCATGTGAGAATCTCGAGGCACAAGAATCTCGATATATATCCAACAGTTATCAATGCATTGGGGTAGAGGGACGTATAGTTTTGGAGACAAGTGATCCCTTGCCCGTGGTTTCAAACTTTTAACCTTTTAGGGTAAGATAGGGATTGATTAAAGAATCAAGCATTTTGCAGGAAACGGAGGCAATGAGAAACAAGTTGGAGACCATGAAACAGAGGAAATCAACCCTATTGGCTGAAGTCCGGTACGATTCTTCACCTTAAACGTATTTTGAGACGGGCATTTGCTCCTACAATTCAAATTCAACTGAAAATGATGGTTTTGGTCGTATGTGTATATGATCAAATTGGAATACGAAATTGCTGTTCGGAATCTGTTTGTAGTCTATGGTTCATTAATCGATGTTTAGTCATTTTTTATTTGATCCGATGAATTTGAAGAGAAATTATAATCAAACTTCTCAAGGGCCTGGTGTTTGTAATTTCAGTTAACTATATCTCAACCTGCATAACTAAGAATCGAATTGATGCAAAAATATCAGTTTCCAATTTCAATATATGTATATTAACTTTCTGTTCTTTAGTTGGTTTTCATGTGATCTTCCGACTCAAGTGATAATATATGACCTAGGCTCTGGTTTTTCATTCTGAATCATAGGTTTTTGCGGAGACGACACAAACACCTGTTGGCAGACAAGGGTGAAAAGCCCCCTCGGGGCCGAGAACTTGTTCAACAGAGAAAACTTGAAACACAGTGCAAAAATACTTCGAAGGAAAAGAATTGTCTCGGTAGAACGAAATCCAAGCTGCGAAATGCAGCCCCAATTGTTGATGTGAACGAGAAAGATAGGATTTTGAATGCAAAGAACGCCGCACGTCGGACTCTAGCTCCTGTTATTAATTTAAACCCGAAGAATAGGATACATAGTGGTGGGAAAGAAACTTCTCTTAGAAACACAACTTCAGTTTTTGACTTAAACCACATGGAAAGAACATATGGTGGAAAGCTGGTTGCCTTTCGAAACTCGACCCCAATTTTTGATTTGAACCAAATGGAAAGGACATACAGTGGAAAGGAAACTACTCTCCAAAACCCAGCTCCAGCCTTTGATTTGAACCTGATGGAAAGGAGTTGTGCCGGGAGGGAAGATGCTGTGCAAATCCGAGCTCCAATTTTTGACTTAAACCAGATCTTGGTAAGCTACTCGATAATTTATGGATTATGAATTCTCGGAGGCTACCTGTTATTTTGTTGTTTTTATTATGGGTTTGGGTTGTACTTTTTTCAGGGCGAGGATGACGAATTGCAGAATAACTACGAGCCGTTGAGGATGGAGGAGCCAAAGTCATTTTTGATCAGAGGTGGAACCGACGAGCAGCTAAGTGATTTGAAACTATCCATATGTAGGAATGTTGGGAAGGGGCCGAGTCGCGCGGGAAAGAGGAAGATTACTTGGCAGGACCAAGTTGCATTGGAGGTTTGAGCTAGTGTTCTTCAATTGTAGTAGGTAAGCAGGAGGGATTCTTTGTTCCAAAAATTCAATCTCTCTGTCTCAATGTGCTGAAAGTGGGATGGATCATGAGATGATTTTTGAGACTCACAAATAATCCAACATCATTCAATGCATTGTTACAAAGTAGCAGAGAATTTTCGAAATAGAAGATCCCGTGCCCCTGATATGATTCAAGATCCTGCATTTAGTGGGGTTGGACAAAGTGCCCTGTTTTGAGTAGTTACTATCATTCTTTCTGCTCCAATTATCATTGTATCTTTCTGTAAAGTAAAGGAGATGAACATATATAGCTTTTTATATGTTTAAATGTAGACTGGAAATGATGGAAATTTGACAAGGTATCAAAATTATGTTCTTCATGAGATGGGACTAAGGCAGGATTTTAGTTGAGAGTGAATTATTTTTATAAGTATTTAGGCGTGGATATTAGTTTTTTTTTTTTAAAGTTAGGGGCAAATTTTTATAATTTTGAAATATTTTAAACTAATATTATTATAATTATGATTTTTCTTCAAAATTTAGGGGGCGACTGTCCCCGGGTCCCTTTAGGTTCATGCAATGTTGGGTTTTCTGCATATATTTCTAGCTTATGGAAGGAAGAAATTTTGGTATTTTTGCTGTTAGTAGAACTGGAATTGTTGCCTTTCGTCTCAGATATATATATATATATATATATTCTTTATTTTTTGAAGCCACGTTTGATTACAGAATTGATTTAATTATTTATGGGACTCTCTTATGGAATTGGCTTCTCCAGAGCGTACAGTTGAGGCTTGTGGGTTCAATGGTTCACTCTGGTTTTACTTTGATAATTCTTGTTCCAACTGTTCATATGTTAAAAACATGTATTTCGATTAATTAGATTTTTTGTTACAAATTATTTATATTTTAAAAATAGCAAAATAAACTATTGAAATCATTATCGATATCAAAAAGGGGGCCTCACGCCGCTCAACTGTACACTGGAATAGATTTTTTTTCTTTTGTATCTGAATAGATTTTTTTTCCCTTTCTCTTTTTACAATTTTTTTTTTCAAAATTTTGCTTCTGTTTGGTGTAGTTTTTTATTTATAAGTTATTTACTTTTAGTGAACTTTTTTAAATGTTAGTTCCAACTGTAATCTTTTTAGATTTTTCAAGTCGAAATTAGAAAAAATTAAATAGAATAAAAAAGCAACGCCCTAGTCATATGTGTATTCTGTCTTTTATAATTTTTTTTTTGGAGGACTTAATGTTTATCAATATTAAAACTAAACTAATAGTTTATAAATTATAATTTATAGTAAAAGTTATAAATATTTTGTAAATATTATAATTTGTAATTAAAATAAAAAATAAATAAATTTTAACATGTAGTAAAAATTATAAGTGTTTAAAAAAAATTATAATTTAAAAATATTTTCAACACTTTTTTTAAAAATAATTAGCCAAACTATCAAAAAAATATATAATTTTTATTGTAGCTAATTATTTTTTCACATATATATATTTATTTTTGTTATTCATTTAAATTAAAGCATCTTTAACAAACTTTAGTAGGCTAACGTAATTTATTTAATTTATTTAATTTATTTTTACCATTTCTAATAATTTTTTTATTTGATTAGCTATTAAAAAATATATATATATCTTTACTAGCTATATTTAACTAGGTATAAAAGAATTCATTCCTTTATCCTCTTCTCGAACCCTTGGGCTAATGCCAACCCACCCAGATTCAGCAATAAACATTAAGGTCTATGATCTATTATTATGCAAAGGACCGGTGACCTTTTGCTATTTGGAGGGGTTTTGGAGTGTCAATTTGGTTCCATACCCTTTCCGTATCACCGACATGATCGCCCTCCCGGATCCAACAATGGCACAGGACGGTCACATGCTTTGCCAATAATTTTCTCTTATTTCTCAAGTTGTCAGAAGAAATTTTTGATGATTGCACAATTATCTGGGACGGCCAAAGAAGTTTGACATAGCTCCCCAAAAAATTGTATTGAACTTAAACAAAACAAGATTCTTGAACTGAAGAAGTCGGGAGGCTGTGTTAGAAAGGTTTTTGGAGTGCCTTTTGCTACTACTATTTTTGTTTATGTGAGTATCAAACGTTTTGTCTCCCCACTAATCTTTTGTGTACATGTAATCCTTACATTACCCATATATCAAGTAACTCCATGCATAGAAATATAAATATGAAACAAAGATTAAGATTTGATAATAAACTCTTAGATCTAAAAGTCTTACTTTGTGTTTGGATCAACTTTTTTTTTTGCCTTCTTAGCTTTTTTTTTATAAAAAAAAACCAATATAAAACACATGTAAAAAAAATCAATTGAGGCCAAACAAGTAACATTTTTACAAACTTTTAAGCAAAAAACCTTTAAAAAAAGCTAGGCCAAACATAGGATCTTTATTTCACATCTTTGTTTGGTCAATCATTGGAGATCTGTACATGTAGCTCAACTGTTATCACATGTGTTTGGTCAGTTATTAGAGATTTGTGCGCGTAACTTTTTTCATCAAGTAACAGTTGAGCTACATATACAGATCTTCGATCGATCAAACACAAATGTAAAAGAAAGATTTAACTCTAAGATCTAAGAGTTAATTTTTATTTCACATTTGTGTTTGGTCGGTTTTCAAAAATCTACGCGCTGATCTTTTTTTATCAAGTAACAACTTTGCTACATGCACAAATCTCCAATGACCGATCAAACACATATATAGAACAAAGATTAAAACTCTTGTATCTAAGAATTTATTGTCAATAAACTCTTAGATCTAAGAGTCTTAATTTTTGTTTTACATACGCGTTTGATTGGTCAGACATCAAGTAACAGCTGTGTTACATGCACAAATCTCCAATGACCGATCAAACACAAATACAAAACAAAAACGAGCTCTTTTCAAAAACTAAATCGGAGTGCAAACCACTTGACACGCTTTGGTGCAGAGCAGGAGGAGCTGATTTTGTGAAGATCTCCACCCTCTTTGAGGCATTTTGTCTTTGAAGATTTCACGAGGATTACTTTTGCTAGATAAATCGCCTAAGAGTGTTCATTCTTTGCGTTTTCAAAGGACCAATAAATAAACACAAATCCAGTTGTGCTTCAAAAAATAAATAAATAAAGGGTAAATTACATTGACCTCCCTGAGGTTTCTGAAAAAAATAAAAACCTCCCAAGTGGCTTCAAAAATTGCAGTAACACCCCATCAGATTTGATTTTAACATCAAAGAAATTCCAATCGTTAAAATTTTCATTTAATTTAACAAAAAATCACCGTTTCATTCCAAAACTGCCCTCAAAACC
>JAOTRH010224325.1:0-10403 GCA_034768845.1 Heliamphora exappendiculata
TTGATTATATTACAAAAATATTTTTTATATTTTTGTATTTTGTGAATTTATTTATTATTTGATTATATTTTTTACTTTTTAATCTAATAAATCAAATTTAGGCATTTTTAATCAAATAATTTAATTTGAGCATTTTTAATAATTTAATTAAATTAATACACTTTTTTTTTTCATCGAGATGAGTTAGAAATACAAAAAAAAAACAAATATAAAAAAAATAAAAAATACTCTTTGAACCAGAAGCTGTGAAGCTCTTCTCATTCTTCAAAAGGAAGCTCCGAACAAAAGCTCATGTCGGCGCACCACCGCACCAGCCACACCTACTTCCATTGCAACCACTAGCCACCGGTCACGCCACCTCCAGTCTCCATCTGCCGGCGCCTCAACAACCACCCACTGCCGACCAGTCGCCGGTCTCTGTTGTCCTCCTTTCTCTTCGACTCTCTGCCCTCTTTCTCTCTCTCTCTCTCTCCTTTTTTTCTCTCTCTCTCTGCTCCCTGTTCACTCTCTCTCTCTCTCTCTCTCATATGTATTATCTCTCTCTCTATCTCCATGTAATTCATACATGCGTGGGTCATAGGAGGGTTTTCTGCGAAGGTGACATTCAACGGTGGTGATGGCGTCGTGGTGTGGTGGTGGAAGTGCTCGATGGTGACGGTGTTTGGGTGGTGGTGGCATTGCCGCAGTGTTTTTACATATGGAGGTATTTTCACATATGAGAGAGGGAGAGAAAGCAGAGAAAGGGAGAGTGCAGAGAGAGTGTAGAGAGAGTGAGCAATGAGCAGAGAGCAGCGAGAGAGAGAGAGAGAGAAAGAGAGAGAGGGCAGAGAGTCGGAGAGAAAGGAGGACAGCAGAGACCGACGGCTGGTTGGCGGTGGGTGGTCAGAGAGGCGCCGGCAGATGGAGATCAGAGGTGGCGCGATCGGTGGCTGGTGGTCGCGGTGGAAGTAGGTGCGGCTAGTGCGATGGTGCGCTTGCGTGAACTTCTGTTCGAAGCTTTTCTTTTGAAGAATGAGAGGAGCTTCACAGCTTCTGGTTCAAAATGTATTTTTTATTATTTTTTATATTTGATTTTTTTTGTATTTTTACCTCATTCCAATGAAAAAAATTAAAAAGTACATTAATTTAATTGAATTGTTAAAAATGCAAAAATTAAATTATTTGATTAAAAATACCTAAATTTAACTTATTAGATTAAAAAGTAAAAAATATAATTAAATAATAAATAAATTCACAAAATACAAAAATATAAAAAATATTTTTGTAATATAATCAAATAAGCAAACTTAAAAAACAAAGCACAACCCAAAGAAAATCCATTAAGAGAGAGAGGGAGAGGGGTAAAATGGCGATATCAGTTATGAATTATACAAAATTAATATTTTTTCATTAACTAGTAATAGAGATTTGACGATTAGATTAATTTGATACAAAAAAATTAAACCAGATAAGAGGATAATGTTATTTCAAAAATTATATAGAGTGTATTTATTTTTGTTAAAAATCTCATAAAAACATAATTAAATGTCACACTTATAGTTGTATGTATCTTATCATACCGTTTTTTACTAGTGGTACCAGTTTGAAATAAAATTAATACGTTAATCACTTGGTTTCGTACCAATTAAAATATCGATTTGTATCGGCTTGTATCGAATGTATCGATCAATACCGGTCTGTACTGGCCTATACCTTACGTATTGGTTCATAATTAATTTAAAAAAAAAAAAAAATTTTGCTTATTTTTTTGTTTATATTTTTATTTTTTATTTCTGTACTCCAATTCAAGTATCAAATATAATATAAATTTTTTTTTAAAAACTAATCAATATTAAATTATTATTAAAAAGTGTACATGTTAAATTTTATCGTTTTCAAATTAGTTATCTCACTATAAATAATAACATTAAATTTTAATTTAGACTAATTAATTTAAATATTATTTTAAATAATTAATTATGTTATCCTAAATTATTTATTATTAAAAAATATTTTTAAAAAAATATATAAAAAAATATTTTACAGTAATAAATTTAAAATAGTAACCAATATTTCACCGGTATCAATATATACTATACTAATAAAAAAATACCGATACATTATGAGCGGGACCCAACTTATACACCTACTTAGAATAGTGAGTAGGAAGGGTTATAAAAGATTCCCACATCGGCTGTGGAGGAAAAAGCCACCGGGATTTGGGATGTATAAGAGGTGGCTTTGAGGTAAGCAGTAAAACCATGCAGCCACGCGGTGAGCACGTTTGTGAACTATTCTTTCGCTTTTTACTAAAAAATACCGTGTGCTCGTCGTCAACTAGTGGCATACGCTTATTTCTGGAGGGGCCTGTACTTTGAGGGACGAGCTCCTATAATGTTTAAGGAAATATTTCTTAATTCGTAGTTTTTGTTCCATTTATTTCTAAAATTTTTATGCCTTTTCTGTTATTTTTATATGATAATTTTTATTTATAGGTGTATTTTAAGGTAGATCTTTTAAAAGTAGTTGTTCTTTAATAGCAATTCTTATTGACTTGGTATTTTTAATTTTTCTGAGATATGTTTTGAAAAAATAAACGCAATCCTTTTTAAATGGTAATTCTCAACTTTGCATTTTTAATTGTTTTTTATTTTTGAAGTGTTTCTTGCCTTGCTAATTTTGATTTTTTAATTTTTTAATTTATTTTTGTTAAAAATATCGAAAAAAAAATAATTGTTTGATAAAAAATTTAAAAAATTAAAAAATTAAAAAATTAAATAAAAATATAAATTTTTATAATATTTTATTTAAATTTTTATCATTTTGAAACAAAAAGTAAAAATAATAATAATTTTTTTACAAAAATAACTCATTTTAAAAAATTTAACTTAAAAATTAAATTGTCAAACTATTTGAATTCAAATTAACATTTTGATTAAAATTACAATGAAAAAATTAATTTTTAAATTAATTATCAACGAGGCATATAATTTTTTTTTCTAGGAATAAAAAAAAATCCTATTAGCCCCTTTTTTTTATATTATATTTGTGTGTTATTATTTATATATTTTTTGGAATTTGGATATTTGGGAGAGCATCTTTTTAATATCTTGTTTTTTTTTCTTGTAATTTTAGTATTTTTTTTTATATACACGTGTCAAAGGTTTTTACCTTTTAGATTTTTCTCGGCATAAATAATTAAAAAGTAAAAAAATAGTCTAAAAAAATTTATAAAGGACAAAATATGCTGTTTAAAATCTAAAAAAATCCAAAAACTATTTTTAATCAAAATATATGTTTTTTTTTTTATCTCTAGTGAAATTTCTTAATATTTGTAAAAAGAATTATTTTTTAGAATTTATTGTGGTGAGAAAAAATAAAAATCTAAAAAATCTAAATACAAATTTGAAAAACTTTAAAATAGATGAAAATGCCAAGTGATTAAGAATTGTTATTAGGAAAGGACTCCATTTCAAAGTAATTTTTTTTCAAATGAAAAACGCTACAGTTTAATAACACAGCAGGAGCCTGCACCCTTATCCCGAATTGAGATTATAGTTTATAGATTATAGTTTATTGTTGATGTTTGGATTTATAATTTATAGGTGATAATTTGTAATAGAAATTGTGAATATTTAGTAAAGATTGTAGTATAAGTTGTGAGTTCGTTAAAATAAAAAAAAAAGTTATTACAAGTTATAATAAAAATTGTGAATGTTCAATAAAAATTATAACTTATAGCAGCGTTGGGTAAGGATGATAGTTTGTGAGTGTTTCAAAAAATTTATAGTATATAACTAAAATTAGTAATTATAACTTATAGTATTGTTCGGTAAAAAATGTAACTTGTGGATATTTCGAAAAATTTATAATTTATAACTAAAATTAATAAGAACTTAAAACTTACAAGCAGTAACTCTGCCAAACACATTTATTATATTCGGATTATTAATATTTTACACTATAATTTAAGAAGTTAAGGTGGCTTTTGTGTAAGAAAATAGTTTTCTAGATGGCCCAAACAGGGCGCTTAGCTTCTTAAAAGATCGATTAGAGCAAATTATTTCTTTCTTTTTATTCCAACGTGTTAATGTCTGCGCTTAATTTTCATTTGCATTTTATTTATTCTAATCTCATGATTTTGTTAGCGGTAAAATAGTGAACCTGTTTGGATTCAATTTATGAGATTTTGTTTATTTTTTATTTTTTAATTTAATTTTTTTTGAGTCATCTCGATATATAAAAACTCATGATAAAAAGAATTTAATAAAAACAAAAATAAACAAAAAAATATATACAAAACGAAATAAACAAATAAACAATTATGGACAAATTTATCTCAAACAGAACCTTAAATAAAGCATGAAACCAAACGTGACTTTCGGTCAAATTGCCCGTTCGTCCCCTTCATAAGCTAGGGCTTATTCGTACATCACAACAGCAACAATCCGAGCTGCCGAACCTTGTAGAGAGAGAATCTGTATGATATCGTCGATTTCTCACTTCTTTTAATGGCGTGTTTATGTATTTGCATATTTATATCCATCGATTTTGAGGCCTCTGTTCTTGAAATTGCGTTTTCGCTAGGGTTTAATCTTCGATGGCTGGGAGAGAAGAATATCGTATATTTGTTGGAGGGTTGGCGTGGAACACCACCGAAAGGCACCTCGAAGATGCGTTTCGTCGGTACGGGAAGATTATTGAGTCTTTGGTAAGGGTTTACTATGTATCTTTCGAATTTAAAAGTGATAGTCTGTGTTTGTGTTTGGAACGCGGGCTTGGAAGTTTTGGAATGTTGAAACGAAATTCATTCGCCTTTAAATCTTCTGTTTTGCACGATAGTATAGTGATATGGAAAATATACTAGTGGTTCGTGGAAGTGAAAATTTTAATTTATTGTAATAGATGTGTTAAATTAGAAAATTTTCATATGGAAAAGAAAACAGAGAGAATGTGAAGATTTTTTTATTTTTATTTTTTGAAAAGATTGAACTGGTTACACTGTAAGTAGAAACCAAATCAGTTGAGTAGTGGAATGATGTAGTTTTCAAATTGTGCCCTCAAAATTTTAAAATAAAATGAGTTGTATAAAGAAACTTTTGATGGGCATTTTTGGGTTTAAAAAAAAATCCACACAGCCTCAAATATTGAGAACACCAACTATGCTCTCCCTTATTATAATAGTATAGATTGTTACGTTGTTGGTAATTTGTAACTCTTTTTGAAGTTGAGCAAATTGGGTTTGATTTATTTCTTGTATTTCGTGTGTATATTTGGAGTGTATCTATGAAGCCCCATGAGTTTGTCTGCAATTTGCTTATTATTTAGAGAAATTTGACTAAAAGAGTTCGCCATGGTGGGCAATTGAACATTCTCGAATTTATCCTGTAACTTTCCGAGTGAAATTCAAGATTATTGAGCTTGTTCCTTAAATTTTATCTATTGTTGTGATTTATTGAAGCTTAAATAAGTTATTTAATCATAAAATGCAGCTCCTTAGTAAAGATATCCTGGTTGTTTGAGTGGTCATGGGAGATGGAAGGTGTTTACATGCAATGACTTATTTTTTTATAGAAGAAAATGTGTTGCTTCTTGTTGTTCAGATCTGATTATATTGTACCAATATCAGTGCAAATAATAATAATAATTATTATTATTATTATTATCTCTTGTGAAAAGAGAAAACTGATGAACCTATGTAGAATAATGAAAAAGTATTTTATAAGTAACACTAGAATATTGTGAAACACAATATTGTAGCCCTTATAAAAAAGAAGATTGATTCTTGAACCTCTTTCCCATTAATGACGCATCCAGTTATTGCAATGGATAAAATTGCAAAATAAGATTTAACTTACCGTAATCGATTAGTTAATATGTTGGTTAACTATATTCTGAAACCAAATTAGGCCTTTATCTCAATCAATTGGGGTCGGCTACTGGAATCTTTTTACGTCATTTTGCTTTGTTAAATGTCATATTTTCAGTTAGTTTTAATAAGTTCGTATATTTTCTTAATACTACATCCTATGTTAATTTAGTTATATTCTTTCCTCTAGTGTTTCTATTACCTATGATCTTGGCTTTTTTCTTTACTACTGTATCAACTTGTCTACGTTGTATATGCCAAAACCACCGTAATTTATTATCTCAACTTGTCCTCAATAGGTGTGACCCATACCATTTCACGAATCTTTTCATTCCTAATTTTATTTTTTCTAGTCTTATAACACATCCACCATAACATTCTCGTTTCAGCAATACTTAGCTTATTTATGTGGTCTTTTTTAGCGGCCCAACATTCTGTCCCATATAAAATCACTTGTCTAATAGTTGCCCTATAAATTTTTTTTGTTAATCTTGTAGGTACCTATTGATCACATAAAATGCCTTACACACCCCTCTTTTTGAGCTAACAACCAACTAATTTTGATTTTCTGGGTTATCTCATTTGCAATATCTCTATCTTTGTAATAATCGAATCTAGATAATAAAAATATTCGCTCTTAGGTATTATTTGGTTTTGAATATTTACTTCTTCACTATTAATATTCATATTACTGCTAAAATTATATATTTCATATATTCAGTTCTGGTTCTACTTGCTCGAAATCTTTTTGATTCCAAAGCTTTTCTCCATAATTCTAATTTAGCATTAACTCAATTCCTTGTTTCATCCACTAAGATATTAAATTATATATTTATTCTAAAACTTGAAAAAAAATCATGGACTTGTCAAATTATATTTTGTCCATGAAAAAGATACAACAAAAGACTGATACACTTATATAAAAGAGCGAAATTAGAAATACTGGTTGATGAGAATATGTACTATATTGATTTGCAAAATCCATTTTATTGTTTTTGACATCTATACTTCCATTTTGGATGAAGAGCAAAACTACAAGCTAGAAGTGTATCTTGTAGAATAAATTTTGGTGGTGGAATGAATTTTTCACTTGTAGAATGAATTTTGCACCTCATTCACACTTCATTTAGGCCTTGTTTGGATTCAACTTTCTTATAGCTGGTATCTTGTAAGCTAAAAGCTAGTATCTAATAGTCACATCCAAACGAGCCCTTAACTTTGTTTCCTTCTCTAAAGAAGCAGTTAGTTATGCCATTCCTATTTTTATGAGACTATTGGAGATATTTGTCGGTAACGTTCTCGACTCTAAGGCACATGAACCAATCCTAAAAGATTCACTATGAACGACCTAACATAAGACAATTAAAATAAAACTTGGTTTTATAGTCAAAACTTCATTTAAAGAAAAACCTTTGAGTCTAAATTACTTAAAAGAAAGGTAAACCTTGAAAAATAAACTCCCGAACTTCAATTTTATAGGAAAAGAGTCTTCAAAAGGGCTCGGACCAAAAATATACTTGATGAAATATTCCAAGTGTAATTAATAGAAATTTCGGTAGAGTTTTCTCTATTTTTCGGATAAATCCACGCTATAATCGTTCAAACAATTAACCAGTATAATGTATGTCACAACCAAATATATAAATAGCTTACATTCAACTTCAATCAAAGTATACTCTCTTGTCGAGAAATAATTACAGTCCCAATTAAAGTCATACATGAGATTTTTTAACCTTGAATTATATGATTTTAATAACATTCAACAAAATTATACTCTTGATTATACAACTCACAAACAATTTATACAATTTTCATATTCTATCAAATAGAAACCAAAACAACATTAAGTTCTCTAAAGTCGCTGCATGTTCATCTGGACCTAAAAAACATAATTTAAAAATACGAGCTAAAGCTCATAGGATAGTGACTAAAGATGATTAAATGCATGACATGCGAAGATGATTAGGTGAAATGCGGCATGTAGTTTTATTCAAAGACCAATTCCATTTTTAAACACATTTTCATTCATATAATTTCCTCTTTTAAACACACTTTCATTCACATAACTGGGTTTTCATGTATGCAACCGAACCATCATTCTCGTCACCCCTATTTCCTCAATTCTTTAACCCCACTTCTAATCAATTTAAGGTATTCATGTTTCCAATATCATCCAACATTATCACAATTTCAAGGACTCTCATACCTTCGATAATTCCAAACTATTTAACCAATATTTGCAAACCCAAACAATTTATAATTTCTATACGCCTTGCACTCTTTTACGATCTTTCACAGAGGGACAAGTACTAACCAATTATGTAATTCTTTACGGTTTTTCACCGCGGGACAAGTGTCTACCCCAATTATGCAATTTTTTACAGTCTTTCACCGCATAACAAGTATCTGCCCCAATTATGCAATTCTTTACGGTCTTTCACAGTAGGACAAGTATCTACCCCAATTATGTTCAAGTACTTTTTTACGGTCTTTCAATAATTAACCTCATTTTTACTCAAACCAAAATTCGCATTAACACAACAAGTGTTCATCATCAATTAACCTTCGATTCATCTCATTTTTGTAGTCAATTCAATCATAACTCATAGTTCATCAAATTCATATTCAACACTTACTCAAATTTACGGAACCAAACCAATTCAATATTACATCGAGTTAAGTTGCAACGAAATAACTAAGATTTTCTCAATTCTCCCAAATGCCCCAATTTAAAGTATAAATTCTGCTCACGATCATCAAATCATGTTTTATTCATAGAATCTACCCATTATGAAATTAAATCATGAATCTGACTCTAAATTCTTTGATAATCAAGTTATAAGGTTCTAACTTTTCTTTTGGGTATCCCTATTTCATGAACTTGAGTTCGCACAAAGGTACAAATTCCAAGCTTGATGTCTAAGCTCCCAAATCTTCTAACATGTTAATTTAATCCAAAAACCTTACAATCTCAAGTTACAAACCTCATTATTATTCACAAGGTGTTCCAATTTTATCACTTCATTCAAGTAAGAATGAAACGAAATCAAATATTCCCAGATCAAATTAAGATTTTAGTAAATCACCCAAAATCTTGTCATTTAACTCTAAATCTAACTTCACAATCACAATTTCTTGAATTAACTCCATGTTAAGGTTCAATCATCCATATATAGAAATTTTCCGATAACAGGGTCCCAACTTCCCAATTTTGTTCCTCCATGGATTTGACAAATCCAATTACTTAACATTGGGTTTATACTCACTAGACCCCAAATCTTGCCAATTAATCATGAATTTAAGCTTCAATTTACAAATTAATATAATTGTTAGAAAAGAGAAAAAAGAATACGGAAAAGCGTGTATCTCATTGTGAGACATATACACGTATTTATTAAGCAATTGAGAGCCTACAATATATAGTTTAGGCATCCCCACAGGTTATTATTAATACTTAATATTTTAATACTGAATATATATTAACACTCGCTCAAGTTGGAGCATAGATATCAATCATGCCCAACTTGTTACAAATATAGTGAACCCGAGGCCCAGACAGTGCCTTAGTGAACACATCAGCCAACTATTCACCAAATCGAATAAAGCCAAAATCGATAGTGGCGTTCTTATACTCGTAACAGATGAAATGACAGTTGATCTCGATGTGCTTAGTCCGTTCATGAAACACTGGATTAGTAGAGATGTAGACAATAGACTTATTGTCACACCACAACTTGGTAGGACCCATAGGCGGTTCGTCTAATTCAGTGAAAAATTGTCGAACCCACATGATTTTGGACGTTGCCAAAGCCATAGACCTGTATTCCGTCTCAGCACTCGATCTCGACACCACATCTTGCTTCTTGTTTTTCCACGATACTAGGTTCCCACTAATAAAGACAGAGAACCCTAATGTGGATCTCCTATTAATCGGGCATCCTGCCCAGTCTGCATCAAAATAGCCCTTGGTACGAAAATGACCCCGATCACAGAACTGTAGACCCTTCCCTGTGTTAGAATGGAGGTACCGTAGGATACGAACCACTGCATTCCAATGAGGAACGCGGGGATCAGACATAAAGTGACTCACAATGCTGACAGGATAGGCAATATCTGGTCTAGTCACAGTGGTCAAATAATTAAGTTTTTCCACCATTCTGCGATACCTGTCAGGGTGAGGAAATACATCACCGTCACTGGGAAGAAACTTCACACTCGGACCCATCAGGGACTCCACACTTTTTGCATTCAGCAGGCCGGTATCGCGCAAAATATCAATCACATATTTTCTCTGAGAAATAAAAATCCCATGCTTACCTCTGACCACCTTGATCCCAAAAAAGTACCGCAAGTGCCCATGATCTTTAGTCTGAAATTGTGTCTGCAGAAAGGCCTTCAGGCTACTTATCCTAACACGGTCATCACCAGTGATGACAATATCATCAACATATACAACGAGAAGAATACAGCCAGAGGCCGTCTGACGAAAGAACACGGTATGATCTTTGCCCGACTGCCGCAGACCAAACTGTTGCACCACCGTGCTAAACCTCCC
>JAOTRH010224336.1:0-10402 GCA_034768845.1 Heliamphora exappendiculata
ATAGTCGAAGTATTTCAGACATTGATGATGGTTTTTGTCATGGTTTCTCCCATTTTATGAGGTACTACTATTTCTTCAGGCTCTATTCACGATGCTTTGAATTTGTACTTCTTATGGTGTCAAAATGTTTTTTTTTTGAACAACAGTGGCTTTAAGTTCTTCAGTACACTATCACTGCTTAATAAAAAGTGGAAGAAGGAATTCCAACAGGCCCTTCTTGTATTATTTATTAGAATTGTGGAACAACTTCACTATTTTGAGTTTTTTATTGATTATAACTGGTCTATAAGTTTATAATAATATGACATTTTTGCTGTTTGAATTATGAAATAGTTTCAGTCCTTTTTGTTACTGCCCTGACATGTCCTAAAGATGTCATTTATGTTCTGCAGTTTGGTATGCTAATTGAGTATCTTTTCGAAAAATTTCCAAACTTGGATGTTGCAAGTGATCAAGCTATTGGAGATCTTGAGGTGAGTGAGAAGAATTTTGTAAGTTAGTTTAACTTAATTTGTATAGATGGAATACTTTTTACCATCAATTGATTTAGTTATTTTTATTTCTCTTTTACAAGCATGTCATGCAACAAGGTCCATTGCATAAATTAGCAATGTAACTTGTTGCTTGTGCTGCTTTAAATAACTTACATGCACTGAATACAAGTTCTATATGTCAGACAATTGTTGCTTCACCAGCTCAAGATATGGAGAGATTTCATCATCAAATCCTCCGTGATAGTTATTAAGAATTGATATACTTCTTCATATCGAGAAATATAGTAATTGAAATAATGTTCAATTAATGGGTTTGTCATGTTGTTTTTATGTCAATGCTCCATACGCACATGTTATCACTGACTTCTAGAGATTGCCACAGTCAATGTATTAGTTGTGAATTCTACCCCATCACTACTGTTTTTGTTTTTTGTTGAATTGTCTAATGAAAATTAGAGTAACATTGAGAACAGAGTTCCAAAAAACTACAATTTCCTCGGTATAATAATGTCTGCTGGTAAGTTTTGTCATTGCCATTTGCTTTATGCCTTTGCCATAGACAACTAATGAACATGATTAAAATTTTCCCACTTGAAGTGAATCAGGAAATTCAACCAAAGTCGGAATTATTCATTTACCTTGAATGCTTTGTCGTTAGGCATTCTATAAGGCGTCAAAACAAAGATTTGACAGTGATCCTGGATTCAAGGAGAGGGCACAACAGGCGGTGGTCAGTCTCCAGGTAATCGCATAGTTTTATGGCTTGAAGACTTGTAAGACTTATTCTAGTAATAATTAAATTCCTCAACTCTACAAGACCTATAAAAAAAATCCTCACTAACTACAAATTTTGTTTCTTCATTAAGAAAATCTGGCTAATGGTTATTTATCCTGGACATTTCATGGTCTCTCATGGTCTTCTTTTGTATTTTTTTGCAATGGGCTAACTTATGTTGTAGGGCGGGGAAGAGAGGTATCGCAGGGCATGGGCAAAAATCTGCGAAATCAGTCGAAAGGGATATGAAAGAGTTTATCAGCGCCTTGGAATTAAGTTAGAGGAGAAGGTACTTTACTGAACTTTTTTGTTCTAACTAATGGCAATGCCGAACATTGAGGTAGAGTTGTATTTCCCAGAAGAGCCTTCTATGTCACGGGCCCACTTAAAAGACCCACTTTTGATATCAATCTTTAGCGCACATTGGTAAAAACACAACTTTCTCGGGTGATGGTTTTCCATAGCCGCTGCCCACTGAGTGCTTATTTCATTTGATACAACTGGATTCCCTTTCAGTCTATCACTTTATTCCTATGTTATATGGACTCAAATACGGGTGTCGGGTGAATACGGTTATAACATAGGAATACTTTATTCCTATATATATATATTAATTATATTTAACATGCTTTTTAGGTGAATATCTAACTAAAAATATCAAAAATATATCTCATATCCTAAGTGTGGCGTCCCATCCTCTGGGCACGTCGGGACATACATCAATATAAATATAGGGATATACCAGCCATACATTCATATTTACATACGTTAGTTATTATATCATAAACGAGTTCTGAATCGTTCAAAATTACGTAACTATTACAGTTTCACCAAGAAATTTCAAAAATTATGCTAAGCACGGGAAAAACTGAATATAAGAACAAAAGCAGAGATTTTGACTCCTTGACTCGTCAAAATGCATCAGCGAGATCCATGTACTCATGGAGCTCACCCTGTTCTTCTAACTCTTCTTCTCCCTCGGGGATGACTTCCTCCAAGAACTCCTCCTCACCTGTGGCACGAATGCCATGAGCCAAGGCCTATAAGCAAAACACTTTTAACTTTCTAACTAATCTCACGGTACAAAATTCACAACACATACCATATAACACCCAGTACAATTTATAGTCAATGAGACAGACAAATTTATGACAGGATAGCAAGTAAGTCAATAAATATGTACATATAAGATGCCGTGTATGTAATGCAGATGCCCAACCCAACATGCACCCAGATTATAACAGGAATTCCACACCGAAATCACTAGAGTAGGCTTTCACGGGTATTTGATCATCAAAGCCATCATCGCGCATCGTTGCGAATAGTAAATGCTTCCCCGGCCTTTATGCCACAACTGTTTTTCTCAATGGCAACGGCGTCAGGGTTCGTGTCATACTCCAAGCCAACAAATTCAATAATCAATACCATCGTCCAGGCCAACAATTTCAATAATCAATTAGTCATATCAGACATATATCAAGCGGTTTGTCCCATTTTAAGACTCGTGATGCCTTTGCGGGTGTCAACCCAAAAGTCCAAGCTATCGAAATCAGAATGCTAGCGATGAACCCATGGTGCCCAACAATATCCGTAAACCATTTCAAACACCGGGGACACGCTCGAGGTGTATAAACCAATTTTATGACACCGGGAACATACCCAGGGTGCACGAGGGGAATTTATCCTAAAATATTTTCGAAAATGGCAACCATGGACGCTCTAAACTTAGAATTAAGAAAGACAATCTCAATACAACCCATCCCAACAACGATTTGCACAGATGGACTCCAATATACCAGGATGCAAGTGACAATGCTCATAATGTGTACCATCGATCTCAAGTGCAACAAGTTATAGTATGGCATCAACTAGCATGGCAAAGTATATGGTACAGCTTGCAAAGCATAAGGTATAAGTATATGAAACACAAGCTACAATTTTCAAGATGTGATTCAACCATGATAGCATGAGTTCTAAATTATCATACATTCAATTAGAAACACTAGTCAACTAATTCAAATCGATCATTATACAAAAATAAGGATCTCATAGCAAAGGGTACTCAATTCACACTTAGTAACTTTTAATGCAAAAATCGAGTATTAAATTAAAAGGGCCGACAAGATTTTGGGGTATCTAAATTTGGAATCAAGTTATAATTTTTAAACACCATTTAGATAAAAATATTTTTTACAATTCTCATGTTTGACACTAAGGCCAAAACTTAATGCAAAATGGTGAACAAAACATCACAAGTAAAAACGGTTTAGCACTTTTCTCAAAATTTTACCAAAAATAAGCTTATGTTGGTCTCAGCTTTGAGGTATCCGATCAAGTCCAAATGAGCTAATTTTTGAGTATGCTCTAGTTCAACATGTCCCCTACAAGTTTCATGTTTAGAGTTAAGGGTAGTTGTTTGGAACAAGTTATATTTTTTGGCCATTTTAGAAAATAGTTTCTGTCAGCCGCCAAAACTCAGTAGAGTCGGTTTTGGACAGTGGGTTTAAAATGGTTTTGGAGTATCATCCCGAGGTTTTAAGATATAATTTTTGGACAGCCAGTGGTTCAATATGTTAGCTACAATGTTCATGTAGACCACTTTTGGAATAGGTCACTAAAAATAGGGGTTTTGAGTTATATAAAAATATGTGACAGAAGTGTCTCTTGAGTGCTAAAACTCAACAGAGACTTTCAAAGGGGTTTTGACCTATCAAAACTCAATAATTTGTGCTCATTTTTTGTGGATAGATAGATATACATGTTATCTACAACTTTCATGTTTTGACCAAAGTTTGGATCTCACTTTAAACTAGGATTTTCAAGTCGGTATTGTTGACTGGCCGGAAAATGACACATTTTGGTAAAATTACAATATCTCGAGTTCTACTTATGCAAATGAGTTGAAACCAATTTTGGATGAAAAATAACACAAAAATCTAAATCTGGACATAAAGAACATACTTCGATCAATTTTCTACATTGAGTTATGGCGTTCCAAAGTTCAGGGCAGAAACATCTATGTTATCAAAAATCAAGTCTTTTATGGTTCAAGTCTTCTACTTATGTTATGTCAAGTTTTTGTTCCATTTCTTGGCATGCTTGTGTTTTCGATTTTAATATCAAGGCTCCAACACATTTAGAAGTCATCAAACTCAAAGATAACAACACACAATAACATCTCATATCATCTATAAACATAACAGCCCTAAATTTTCAACTATGCCACCTTTTTGGTTTGATTTCGATTCTCGATTTTTAGAGTGTTTAAAGAGATGTGTTGGGGGATATTTTGAGGGATATTAGACATAAGGTTTAGAGGTTTTACTTATTTGTTTGAGAGATCAAAGGATGGTGGAGGATGGATTTAGACTTAGCTTTCGAAAATCTCATTGATTTCTTTTTTTCACATTTTTCTCTCTCAAACTCACCTTATCACTCAATAGCGAGAGGTTCTGGTTTCTCTCTCTCACTTGGCCAAAAATTTCATGTAGAGAAGAGGGTGTTTGGCTTCCTTTATATAGGCAAAGGTTAGGGGACATGGGGGAACAAAAAGTACAATGGAAAGACATTTTTCTTCTTTTTAATAAGTGAGATGTGAGATGATTTGAGATGTTTCCACTTTAGGGGGCTAAAAATCAGATATGGGGAAGATAAATATAGCTAGGGGTCAGTTTGGGGGACAAAAATCTGATCCCCCATCAATCAAAGGATTTTTTTTTGGTTTTCGTACCCCTATTGTGCAAGAAAATGTATTAAAAGTTAATTTGATGTATCTTTTTGGTGTTTTTTCTCACTGAGACCTATTATTTTAGTATGTTTATGAGAAATATAGTATTCTTATGTATTATCATAGTTTCTATAGTAATTGATTAAATAGATGTAGTTTTTTAAGTCAAATTAAGCTATTTTGGCAATATATGACTTTTTGACTTATTTTGTTGTGTATGAATTTCAATAATGATTTGTTTGCTTTTGTCACCTATAACACTATATTATTATGTATATTACTTGTTCAACAAGTATTGGATCATCATAATGCTTAATTTAATACTTTTTTTTATTATTTTAAGCTAAAAAGAAAGCAAAAAGTCACTTTTTGGCACTCTTCTCAAGGTGGTTGGCCACCAAGGGGTATTTTTGTCATTTTTGATGTTATTTTATTCTTTATTACTTAATTATACTTAAATTCTTGATTTAGAATATCCATGTGTCAAAATGTGGATTTTAAAGATTTTTTGCTGTATTAGGGGCAAAACGGTTATTTTACCCTATTTATGAGAATTTTTTATTTTTAATTCATTATTTCATGATATTTACTTCATTTAGAATGTTAGGAGACTCTCCGGGTACTAAGGTTTTGTTGCATCTGTTTTGGACCTTTTTAGGGTTTTCGGACTGAATTTAGGGTTTTCAATTCGAGTTAGGATTTTGAACCTCCTCCGTATTCTATGGCCTCGTGGACTATCCATCACCAATACTAGGGTCCGAGCAGGGTCGTTACACTAAGTGCCGAGTGTGTGACTCCATCACACTGGTATTTTATAGGTTTAGAAGAGTTCATGTAAATGTATTATTGTTATGACTCATAGTATCAGATTAGCCATTATATATGACTAAAAGCAGTTGATGCTAGATTGATACAAAAGGTCAGAAGCCATATAAACTCAAATAATTGTTAATTTGTAATCTTAGTTGGCTATACAGTAATTAGATTGCTTTAAACTATTGAGCAGAAAACTTTGGACTGGACAATGGATCTTAGTTGAATTACAATAGTGTGTATGCAATGATGCCTATAGCATGAGAGGCTCATAATTTTAATTTATGAGTGTTCTTTCTTTGTAATACTAGACTTGCACAAATTACTTAATTAAATATAATTAATATTTTATATTCTATAATCAGGAAAAATTGTAAGTAGATAAATAGGTGATGGATTTGAGGTGGCATTTTATGTTGTAGTCTTTTAGACAATGATTACTTTATAGCGGATTTTGAACAATTGTAAAATTGAAAAATTTATAGAAAATGTTGTACAGAATAGCATTTTATAAGTAAGGGGCAATTATATGTTCTCATTCTTTAAATGGCACATAAGTAAAGAGGGAAGATGTATGTTCTTTCTTCCTGTAGTTTATTTCACCACCTCCCCCATCCAAAAAAATAAAAATAATGTGTTGTTTGTCGTTGATAATTTTGGGAATGCATTTGATTTGCTCATACGATTGTGCCCCGTTGAATTACTTGGTTAATGCTCATTCTATGGTTAAACCACGTAATGTCTCAACATACGCGGGAATTTCGTGCACTAGGCTGCCCTTTACTCTTCTTTTTTTTCAAGTCATGCATTATACCTACTCTTGAACTGTTGAGCCTGATCATTGTTGCACATGGTATATAAAACCCTATTTGGTAATGAAGTTGAAAGGACTTTGAGACGGTGTTACTCATAAAATCAATTGCTCTTTAAATTGAGCTGCCAAGTAAAGTGATATTATTTTGTTTTCCATTACTGTCAGGGAGAAAGCTTTTATAATCCATATATACCTGGGGTTTTAGAGGAATTGAATAATAAAGGGTTAATTGAAGACAGTGAAGGTGCTCGTGTGATCTTTATTGAGGGGAAAAATATACCGTTGATTGTTGTGAAGAAGGATGGTGGTTTCAACTATGCTTCAACTGATCTTGCGGCTCTTTGGTTAGTGCTCTATAATTTGTAGTTGATTAAAGCTTGAATTATACAACGCTTCTGTATTTTTTTCATTCTTGCATGTATATATTTTGTTCATTGTTTTGCATGTTTAATTATCCCTCTTCCATCTGACTTCTGACGAGCATGAATTGCATGATTTATGTGATGCGTCCTCACCTGTTTCTTCTTCGTCCATATACACTAGAATCATCTTTTGGTTCATGCAATTCAAAGGAGTTATGCTAGATGGAATTTTACGACTTTTTGATGTTTACTGGGAATATGTGATTGCTATTAGAACTTACAATGTCACGGATGGACATACATTGCAAGTGCTCCATTCGCTGTAGTGTTTAGGTAATGAGGCATTTCAGTTAAGGCTGCTCTTAATATGTAGGTATCGTCTTAATGAAGAAAAAGCAGAGTGGTTAATATATGTTACTGATGTTGGCCAGCGAGATCACTTTGAAATGGTTTTTACTGTAAGTATCAATTCCATGTCCTGTGCTTTGTGACTTCATGTGCTTTGTAGAGATGGGGTAATGTACCAGCATAAGTTTGATAGCCTTCTATTCCCCTTCGACCCCTCTTTTAGGCTGCTAAACGTGCGGGCTGGCTTCCAGCTGCTGATACTATGTATCCTAAAACTAGTCATGTGGGCTTTGGTCTTGTTCTTGGAGATGATGGGAAACGATTTCGAACTCGCAGTACTGAAGTGGTTCGACTAGTTGATTTACTTGATGAAGCCAAGAGTCGCTGTAAAGCAGCCCTTGTCGAACGAGGTATAATAATCAATGATCTGTCCTTTTATTTTCTGACATGCAAGGGAGTCTCTCTCTGTTCCTTATAGAGAGTGACTCCCTATAAGATTTTTTATAGAAATCTTTAGAAATGCTCTCATCCTAATTCTTTAAGATTTTTTTTATACTGCTGCTTTCTATTCAAGAAAATATGATTTACAAGAGGTAGCTTAACAGCTCTGGAGTTTGGATGTAATGCGCTACGTTGAATTTTGAATCTTGATTAGGTAAAGCTGATGAATGGACAGAGGAGGAGCTTGAGCAAACTGCTGAGGCAGTTGGTTACGGGGCTGTTAAGTAAGATCCTCCATACTCGTACAATGTTTCGATGGGAACTATTAAGTTTGCTATAGTGTTCTTGCTGCTGTTTGTATTTCATATGATGTTCATCTCATGCTGGCATAGTAACATGAAGTTCAGTTGTTAAGATCTTGTTAAAGCCTTTGCTAACTGTCAAATACCTAGATGTTGGTCAGAAAACAATGGGAGCCTTGTGCACGAGGCTGCACCTTTTGTTTTGGCTTGGGATTTGGGGGGGTTGTTATGGAAAAATTTGTTGCGACATGTAATACCCAGGTTGGCAAATATGTATTGTACACATTTTGATCATTCGTGGAGATTTTGTGTTTGCAAACCAACGTTTGCAATCTATGAAGTATGAGTGCCGGTACGGGTACGTCGGTAAGATAAAACAAAAATAGGGTGTGAGTACGTCTGTAACACAATGATAATTTTTTTTTGTTCGTCTAGTATTGCATTATTATATATTAAATACAAAACTACTTTTGAGAATGAAGAGAAAACATAAAAGATGTCAGATCACAAAATATAATAGCATTGTCATCCCAACGGGGCATGCTAGTTTGGACGTAAAATGGTGATGATTAGTGAGATGATTGCTGAGCTAGACGACCATTACTATTGCCTTCGTGTTGATTGGTAAGGGATTTTGGCATTTGCAAACTCTAAGAGAAAGTATTGAACGATTTGTTTACTTGGACAAATTTAGGCTTTTAACATTTTTGTTAAATTAAAGAATCTAAATTATGCTTTTTAGTCCGTATATTTGTCTAAATATTATGTCTTTAAGTATGTGTCTAAATATTTACTTATAAAAAATATTTTCCTTTATATCAAAAGAGATGACATTATTTACTCTGGTACCCTTTGAGTTTTCAACAACTTCATATAAATCTCAATGTATCCATTTGCGTGCCCAAAACAAATCAATGTCGCATCCAAAACATATCAATATTGTATCCAAAACATACTGAGGCTGTACCTGACAATTGAAAAAGTGCCTGGTACTCTTTGGCATATTCTGCAAATCTTTTGCCTTACTAGTGCTGTACTTGTACCAGGTACTATGGTGCATACCCGGTACACGTCTGGAAATATTTTTGAAGTACCTGTGTTTCATAGGTTGCAACATTTGATGTACAACCAACGTTGAATATACAGATGTCTATTGGAAAAATATTGTTGTAACAATCCGTAGCCTTAAAAATTTCAGAATCTAGTATCCTGACTTTAATTTGAGAAACTGGGTTTGGATTTTGTGTGAGATCTGGTATTGGTGATCCCCACATTCAAATCCACATATTTAGATTGATTGGATTGCTATGTTACATGGTCTTGGGTACGGGTGTCGCGTGCAGATATGTGTCTTCATTTTTTGATAACGAGCATTTTATGTATTTTGTAAATTTGAATAACCAAATATGCTTCATAGGTAAATGTCCAACTAAGAAATGTTGAACACATTTTATACCTTTATCTAAGTGTTGAGTGTCCGATACAAGTACTTTATACATTTAGAAAAGTTCATGTAACATAATTGGATTGGATATGTTGGTGGATTTTGTCTCAGTGAGAGTACTTACCTTCTTAACTACTAGTTTTTCTTGGCAGGTATGCTGACCTGAAGAATAACAGACTGACCAATTACACATTTAATTTTGATCAGATGCTTAGTGATAAGGTGCGTTTACTGAATGTCTTTTCGACAGTGTGCAGTATGAAGCTCAGTTGAAAGAGCTACTTCGTTTTTATAAATTGCCCGTATTTTATCTCAGGTTTGGTTCAAGACATTTAGGCCTTGCTGCTTATCAAGTTGCCATAACATTCTTCTTTTCCTGTACTCTCTCAAATTATAAGTATCGCTGCTGCCACAACATTGTTATTGTGACTTTTCCATTCATTTCTTACATGTCTAAGCTCTTTGATGGGCAGGGAAATACTGCCGTTTATTTGCTGTATGCGCATGCTAGAATCTGTTCTATCATCAGGAAATCTGGTAAAGAGATAGAGGAGTTGAAAAAAGTAAGATGGCTTCCCTCGTAAAGCTGTCTCAACTGAAATGTCTTTGTTGCGTTCCCTTTTTCTTGTGCATTCCCTTTTTTCTTGTGCATTTGCTTTTCTTAATGCGACTCCCTTTTTTCTGGGATAAGTATAGTATATTGATTGTGCTTTTAAACTTGGTTTCTTTAAGTTATGCAGTAATCCTAGATATCACGAGGATTTATTATGTAACTTGAAGATGAGTTGAGAAATAGTTCTTAATTCAGATCTCACTGTGATGGTGTATGCCACACACACTACTATTCATCTCTATTCTTTTGCTTTTCTTTTCTTTTTTGGG
>JAOTRH010224347.1:0-41238 GCA_034768845.1 Heliamphora exappendiculata
ACTCGATTTGCAAATTCCATTTATGTTATTCCTGTTATTTCATTCTCTGTAATTTCAGATTATTGTAAATTGTTGAATGTTTAATAAAGATGTATTTTCTGGATCCCCGAGTATGTATTTTATTTTGGCGTTGGATATTCTCCCAACACTTTGTTCTGTCTCCAGTGGCATAAATTTTTTTGTGCTCTGGATCATGTATAAGACAAAAGGAAGAGGATAGAAAATAGTATTAAGATAGAAAGCAAACCAAGATAAGCTTCTTTCATGCATCAGATAGAAGAGTGGTGGGGTTGGTGCATGTAAGATAAGAAAGAAATTACCTCAAATACAAAAACATAGTTGCCAGCATCGACAATCTTTGACAATGCATCCAAGAAATGGACACAATTTTCCAGATCAAACTTGAGTTTCCTGCATCAAGTAAAGGACAAGATCATTAAAAGATGAGTCAGAATAACTGGTCATAAGCATCTAGAAACAAAACGAGTCCATGCAGCACCTGGCTCTCAAATAGTGATGCATCCTTTGAACCATAACTGAAAGCTTGCATGAGTTCGACAGATAGAAGAGGTGCATTAGATCCCAACACAATACTCGCCCTAACCTGACAAGGAAAATCATATCAAGATCAAAATTTTATAGACAATATAAGCTAAATGAAGGAATACCTGAGAAAAAAATGCTGAGTTGATAAGAACATTTCAAACAGAATTAAAATGAAAATCATGTAGCAAGTAAGAAAATCAACATAAAATAGATGTCCACAAGCTTAATAATTAAGATTATGTTGAGAACAAATAATTATCTCACATTCTTGAACACGAAAGGAAAATGAATATATGTGAAACACCTTGAGCAGGCCTTTTTCAGTTAGTCAAAGCACAGTAACTGGAAGCGATAAAACCAGCGAAATAGAAACCACGTAGTGTAATTATAATAATGCCCAATGTAATTGGTGAAGAAAAAAAAATTAATTTGACAAATTTCATGAGATATATGAGAGGAGAAGCTGCCAGATCTAACTCTTTGATTTTCCCAATATCAAGTAAAAAATTGAAGTACATAATGAAAATAAAGGACAAACACAAAAAAGTTAGAATTTAAATTTTCCACACTTAAACTATAAATTTAGTCTTTCAAATTTTAATCCACACAGTTTAAGTTAGAATTTAAATTATCCAATAGGGAGGACCCAATCCCCCTAACTTTGTTCATTTTTCAAGAATTTAGTACATTCTAATAACTAAACTTAGGGTTTACACACTCCAACTTTCAAATCTTGTTAAGTAAACATAAACTTAAAGCTTCAACCAATAAATTTACAAGTTATATGATAAGTCAATCCATGATTCATACAATTTGAAGTCACAAATTTTACAGTTCCGGGTTACAAATCTATGTTATTCACAATGTGCACCCATTTTTGTTATTCTTTTCGGTGAAACGAAATTAAATATTCCAAGATTAAATTAGAACTTTAGTAAATCACCCAAACCTAACCTTTGAGCTCTAAATTCAACTTCACAACTACAATTTCTTGAGTTAACTCCATCTAAGGTTCTGTTTACAAATTTATATAATACATAGATTAGATTTGATGACTTTCTCAAGTCTCATCTCTAAACTCTAGACAATGCCACTGGGCTTGGAGCGTTTGGTCTAGTGTGCTGGAGTGGTGGGGCATGATGTGGGTTAGTCCTAAAAGTCCCATAGTTATTCCTATGGTGGAAAGGCTACAAATGCCGCCTATTAGCAAAGAGAATATCGCAGTGCTTGTTCTACTCAACTTCGTGGTCAATCTAGTTAGCTAGAAACAAAACCACCTTCAATAATCAGCAGGTCTCCAAAGTGAGGGTGGTTGAGGAGGCAAAACTCAAAATAGCTTCATAGGTGCGCTCCACAATGGCTCAATCTAGTTTTTCAATTGATGACTTTCTATATAGGATTGAGGCTGTCAAAACCTTGAAAATCTGTTGTCTAAAAAGTCTGTAATTCCTTTTGCTTGCTGTTAGTTAGTTCTGTAGCTGTAGGAATCTCTCCTGCTGCTACTCTTTTTGCTTCTCTCTCTTTCCTTCTCGGATTGGTTTTACCAATTGTACTTGCTTGGGTATTAGTGGGGCCTTCTTGGTGGCATTGTTGATACTATTCTTGTTGGGGTGGAAATAAAATCTTATATTCCCGTGAATAATTCAAAATTTATCAAATTATTAATCTAAATTTCACAATACAAAAATAAAATTAATAATTCTAAAATACAAAATCTCAAAAGTAAATTCCAATGACTTCAATTAATTCCAGTGGTCCAATCTCCCATTCCAAACTAGCCCCGCGGGTATACGTGGACCCAATGTTTTCCATAATCCTAATCTTCCTAATTCGGATTTCAAACAAATTCCCTAGACATATAGGCACGTGCATTATCAATTAACATCCTTTCATTGCAATCAGAATTCAGAAATCGTAAACTTTTTTTTTTCTTTTTTGGTTGGGCCAAAATAAATGTGTTTGATATGCTAACCAGATTTCAAAAATATTAATTTTATTAAAAATAAATTTATATATTAAAGAGTATAAGATTTTAAAATTTGCAAGCAAAAATCTTAAGAAATAAAACTCTATCCATTACTAAAGATAAATCTGTTATTATCAACTTTTAGATTTAAAAAACACAATTTCATCTTTAAAACTTTTAATAACAAGACCAATACTTATACAAAATTTTGAAATATAAGTTGATTAACTGTGATTATAACTTTAAGGTCATAAACTCATATCCCGTGCCATTACTAAATCCAAGTTCAACCTATCTATACTGATGGTCGGATAGTTATTATTAATACGAGAGCAAAAGTTCATAAGCACAATAACTATTAGCAAAATCAAGTATAATCAATATTCAATTGTATTAAAGTATCACGTGATATTATTTACATAGTGTTCATGCTTTGAGTAAGACAATAATAGTATATTCTTTATTGAGTAAATGACATACACAAGATAAATTATATAATATATATTAAATATTTTTATTTATTAAAAAGAACAAGAGTGCCCAAAGCAAAAGAAAAACAAACATAGACCCAGCTAGGGGGTGTTTGGAAGCTAGAAAGCGGCGTGGGAAAGCAAGAAAATGATGATGCTATTGACGATCTATGAATTATGAAACACCCAGAAACTCTATGCCCCCACAGCCCCTTCACTTCACTTCACCAGAGTAATTATTTAGTAATGTGTCAAGTTTACGTGGTATTTTTATTTAATCTAGTAGCGATAAATTTTATGTTAAATACATGATAATTTACATTTGTTTGGTGCTTGAAAGATAAAAAATAACCCACATTATGATCATTTCTTTGTTAGAAATATGATATAATATCATTTAGATAATATTTTAAGAATATCTAATAATTTTTCACTTCACCACATATCATTAAATGATAGCATATATTTTGGGGACGCGTGGTCCGTTGCACCACGAGGGAGTAGGACTGGCAGACATGAGTTTCTACAATCGGCGCCATCGCATCCTTCGCGTGTGTGGTTGTATAAATAAAAATTAAAAATCAATTCGCTAGCTAGCTTTAGATAATAGTTAAAAAATACATTTATATTTCTATAAAATATATTGCTATGTAGTAAAAATAAAATGTTTCATCTCTCAACATGCATATTTGTCCTTCTACCCTCATCTAATAAGATGAGTTAATAACAATTATTTTTTTATTAGTTTAAACTGCAAATTTTATTGTATAAAAAACATCCGTAGGTGGGTAACAACACATTCTTCTCTCTAACAATTTAAATTTTTAGAAGAATTAGTGGTTAACAATTTAGTACAAAAAAATTTTAGATTGTATTCGTAGGCTATTCAATTAAATTATTGAATTAGTAATTTATTTGAGTTGTCACAATTATATTGGTTTCATTTAATTTATTTTTTACATTTGGATAATTAGTGATTTGTTAAGTTATAATCAGGTTGCGCTCATAACTTTTTTTTTACAAATTTTCAAAAGTAGAGCAGCGCAATAAAAATTTTCAAGAAGGATCTTCAATTTTTAGGTGCATTCCTCAGCGGCATTATCACGTGGTTTGGAGTCTTTGGAGTATGACAGTTTGAGAGAGAAATAATTTTCTTATTTCATAAGTGGGCCAACGTAACAAATAGTCTAATTATTAGGTATGTTGTGAAATTTAATCACATGATCTAATGCCTACTGTCTTAGAACATTAACAATCAATTCAACTAAGAATTAGAATATAAATAATTTTACTATTTATATTCTTGAAAACATTTCCATGCCACTAGTCACGTTGGGGTCTGCTTATTTAGACGAGAAATAGTTTAGTTTTTGACAACATAAAGACTGATCCCAAAAGAATAACCTATTTGAGAAAGGTGCGCACGAGATTATAGTTGACAGAGACTATAAGAGGAAGCCATTACAGGGTGGAAGATGTGATTTTTAGCCTCTCGACAGTCCTTCATTAGCAGTAATGTTGGGTGTTGGATCTAGTCTGATGGAACGATCCAGCTTTTCGAGGTGTTACAGGTTAATGCTTTGGCTAGGGCGAGAGATGGCTGCGATTGGTGTCTTACCATCCCTGGCTTTGTTAGCATTTCGGTTGAATTATGCATCTTTTTTATTACTCTTTTGTAACTTTTATGTTTATGAAGTCAATCTAATAGTTTGCTTTTGCCGTTCAAAAAAAAATCAAAGAAAAAAAATTCATTTTCACATCTTGAACTTGGTCATGCATAAAGGAAAATTATTAGGTACTCCCAGAGTATTATATAAGTGATGTCACATAGTACTCTCGGCAAATAAATGATCGCAACTTGCAGAACGTAGATCACTATTTGTCTTCTAGCAATTCAACAAAAGTAAGTCATCATATTCCTACTGTAAATTTTGTCGCGGCCATAATGAATAAGAGTACTACATAAACTTATCACATGACACCATTAATTAGGATTGAGAAGCAAGATGCTGATGAGTTTGGCCTATTAGTTGTTAAGAATTTAAGTATGAATTTAAAGTGTTTAAGTTTAATTAATTGGGTGTTGTGTGAGGAAACTACAAATAAATCCGAATTATTAATTTTGAATTATGAGTATATGTTTTAGTAAGTTTTTTGAGTTTATAATATTACTATTTACATATAGAAAACGAATTATATTTACTCATAAAACTATTCATAAGATTATTCACAATTTAAAATAAATAAATACAAATTTAATTATTATAGAAAAATTTTAAAAAACCCTTCTGAAAAGATTAATTGCTTTCGATCCAAATAATTAACAATCAAGCACAACCCCGCCCTCCTCCGCTTCCCTTCACCCACACCCTTCGCTTCTATTATAAGTATATATACAGTGCATATAGAATAATGCATAAAACATTGCATGAGCATGTAGCAGTAATATATTGATAAATAAAACTAATAAGATATATTTATGATTATGATGACATGGTAAATAAAACGAATAAGATATATTTATAATAATATATATGCATAAAGTGAAACATGCAATATTTTATGTATTATACCTAACATTGTTGTCTCATTTATGAGCCATGGGTCACTTCTCTTCCCTGTGAAAGGAATGATTTTTTAAAAAAATGCTAATTATCCATAGGTAATAAATAAGTGAATTTATTTAACTAAATATATGCATCTAGGGAATAGTCGATTCAAGGTGAATTCTTTTTGGATATACATGTCATAATATTTTATATCTCAATTGACTTTCAAAGTATACGACTTTCTGAATGTAAATGATAATATCTATAGAAATGAATTTTATATAGATTATTAAATAAAGTACCACATGAATAGATATATAACTATTTTCCCTCTTACTAATTACATAATGTTCTTGTGAATTATGGCCAATACAAGACGGGATAAACAGTGATTTCAAATCACTTTATAAGTTCATTATATATTATTATAGGTAGTTTGCACAACATATCAGACTAATGACGTATACAACTATTCGTGCTTTGTGATCCAAAATTAGGTTCATAAAAACCTTATATTTCCTGAGGAGGTTTTGTTTCGTGAGATTTCTTGTAAAAACTCAATTAATAATGAATATATTTTAATTTTTTTTATTTTATATATTATTCTCATTATGCACATAAGGGGGGAAACGTATGAAATGTGCATAAATATTTATGCATAATATATAAATATTTGCAATATATTAATATTTTAAAAAAGAAATGGTTTCAAGTATTATCCACGGCGCTCCAGGAAACGATGGTTACCAAACGGTTCCTTTATTTGCAAATTACAACTCTAGGTGTTGAAGGTACCCTTGATTTGCTAGTAGCTAAGTACAAGAATATATTTGTAGTTATGGTTGTGGGCCTGATAAAGAGGAGAGGAGAGGACCATATCTGATGATATCTTCAATAAAAGTGAACCTGGCTGGCACGAACAACTCCAAATCGCAACACTTCCATTTTGTAGCCTTCACTCATTCATTCAGATGCCCTTCGATCTTACCTACATTATTATTTCATCACTATTACACCATAATATATCTCCCCAAGGACCCCAACTCTCTCTCTCTCTCTCTCTCTCTCTCTCTCTCTCTCTCTCTCTATATATAGATATATATATATATATATGTTAATCATACCTTTTGCCTTATGCCTTTTCATCAAAGCAACTCCTCTGAATCCCTCACTTTCCATCCCCTCTTTTGTCCCTTCCTTTTTATTTACCTCTGTCTGTCAACTTCAGTCCTTCTCTCCCAGATATCTTTCTGATATCCTTTCTTCATCCTCCTCCTCCTCCTCCTCCATGTGCTCCACCCTCTCGCCTTTTTATAACCATCCCATTCTCACCCATTTCATGCATATAATATTCTCAACTACCACTCTCTCTCTCTCTCTCTCTCTCTCTCTGGGTGTTTTGTTTTCTACTCTTTGTTTTGTTCTTGGCTTGTTGCAAGAATATCTATCATGGAATCTCAACAACCACCACAACAACAAGACCAACAGCAGCAGCCAAACCCAAACGAAGATGGTGGTGGTGGGAGTGGCAGTAGCAAAAGTAACTTCCTATGCAGCAGGCAGAGCAGTACGCGGTGGACACCCACCACTGACCAGATAAGGATACTAAAGGACCTTTACTACAACAATGGAGTTCGGTCTCCAAGTGCTGACCAGATTCAGAGGATATCAGCTAGGTTGAGACAGTACGGAAAGATCGAAGGCAAGAATGTCTTTTATTGGTTTCAGAACCATAAAGCTCGTGAGAGGCAGAAGAAGAGGTTCTCTACTGAAATCCCCATGCAGAGAAGTGTTGCTAATGGCTGTTGGAGATCTGATGACCCTATTTACAACAACAAATTCCCTATAATCACTCCTATTCCTGGTGAACCATCCATCAACAACCATAACCCTCTCTCTCTCTCTCTCTCTCTCTCTCTCTCTCTCTCTCTCTCTCTCTCTCTCTCTCTCTCTCTCTCTCTCTCTCTCTTCCTTGTTCATCTGGCATTTACATTTTTCCTTTATTTCATCGCATAAACCATTCTCTGTACTGTGGACCTATGAAAATTTGATAGTTCCATGAATATTTATGCGAGTTTTTTTTTTTTAATGTTACTTTGGAAATGGATATTTGCAGGGATTCCATCTCCATCTTCTTCTTCTTCTTCTTCACCTGGTATGATTGCTGTTGGCCAGATGAGCAACTATGGGTATGGATCTGTGACTATGGAGAGAAATTTTAGGGTAAGTTATAATGATATAGATACCGAGAAATGATAGGTTTGTGGCTTCACTATGTTATGTAGTTGGCCAGTGACAGTGAGCTCAAAATCAGTCTAGCTTTACAACATCCTAGGATGGGCAAAAAAAAAACACAAATTGTAAAAAGGAGGGACATATCCTAGATATTTTCTCTACACTTGGATCCTTCAAAACAATCCATAAAAAGAAGCCCTTTAGAGTTTGTTTTCCAGAATCCAGACGAAAGTGTTAGTTAATGAACTTCATAAAGGGCGACAGTTTATCTTTGAGCCAAACAAGGTGGTTTTAATTTTTAAATGCATCAACTTAAGAAAGAAAATTGAGGCAAACCATCTACAGGTAAAGAAAGAGAGTTTCAAGTTTCAACCCATCTTTTTCAGTTTAGTCTTTTAATCGTGAATCCAGTTTGTAGCCATTTACTTCTCTCTCTCTCTCTCTCTCTCTCTCTCTCTCTCTCTCTCTCTCTCTCTCTCTCTCATATTTAGTTGTTTGTTTCTTCCATCCAGCACTGCTCGATATCAGCAGGTTGCAGTGGCGGTGGATCCATAGGTCACAATTTCTGGGATGGTGCAGACCCTTATTTGCCGTCCTACCCTTTCTTTGACAAGAGAAAAGCAAGAGAAGAAATCCCAGAAGAGGAACAAGAAGAGCAACGAGCACCAGAGATAGAAACCCTCCCTCTGTTCCCCATGCACGGCGAGGAAATCTCCGGCTTCTGCCACATTAAGCCGGAATCCAACAGCCACCACATCGGCTGGTACCATACCGACGACGGCAATGCCAATTCTCGCACGTCCCTTGAGCTTAGCCTCAACTCCTACGCCGCCAGGCCCTCCGATTCCACCTAGATATATATATATATATATATATATATATATTCCAGGCAATTCCACTCTCTATGTGATGCTCCTTTTGGTTTTTCTAGTAATTTGTTTCCTCTATGTGCTGGCTGAATGATATATAAACTCTTAACCTAACCATGCAAATCTTTGCATTATATATCATGTACATCACCAATTATCATTGAAGTCCATCATCATCATCATCTTCATCATTTTTTTTTTAAGGAAGTCTACTTGCACGTATACATTTTTACAAAATCAATCACAAATTGCAGTCCAATTAATTCATGAACACCCACCATTTGGGTTCTCTCTTTTTTTGTTCCAATTTTTTTGACCTTTAAGCTATGTTAATTTTAATGTAAAATATTTTTCTAATAAAATATTTTTTTATGTAAAATTTTTTTATAAAAAAATATTTTTTAATTTTATTTTCTAGTGTTCAGTTGATATTTGAAAATATTTTTTAAAATAATTTTTTTATTATTAAATTAAAATAATATATTTTTCACAATAAAATTATAAAAAAATATTTAGATATGGTATAATGCCTCATAGAATTTCGTTATTTTTTAGGACAATTTTTCTGGTAACTTTTTTTGTGATTTTCTTTCATCTTTTTTTTTATTTCTTAAACTTTTTTTGTCTAAATTTTTTATTTGTTCAATTCATCGTGATAAAACAAATTTAAAAGTATAATCATTTTAGTTAGACCTTTTAAAGCAATTTTGCCTTATATGATCTTTTTTTGTCATTCTTTTTAAGACTTTTTTTGTATCATATAATATTTTTTTCATAACTTTATTGTGAAAAATATCTTATTTTAATTTAATAATTTAAATAATTTATTTAAAAATATTTTTAAATATCAACCGAACACTAGTAAATGAAATTAAAAAATATATTTTTATAAAAAATATTTTATATTAAAATTAACATAACCTAAAGGTCAAAAAATTGGACCGGAAAAAGAGAGCGCATCACAATTAAAAAACTAGCGAGAGAGAACTCAAATCGTGGGAACAGTGTTGATAAATTAGAGTGCCACATAAGCATTTTGATTGATTCTGTAAAATGTTTTAATGTAGACTTCCTCTCTTCTTCTTTTTTTTTCCCTTTCCTCCTTGCAGTTTGTCCTGGACATGTGTTGGGCAGGAAGTAGCAAGGTGATTTGGCTAATAAAAGCCTTATTTATTGTCCCTTTTTGGGCTAATTCCCTTATTTTGTGGTTTTTGAACCTTTTTTTTCATGATTAAAACTTTTTACATTCTTGAATGGAGGAAAGAATAAAAATATTTGATAAAAAGTATAAAAAAAATTACTAAAAATAAAAATAAACTAAGTAAAATAAGCAAATAAACAATTATATTTTGTTTAAGGATAAATCTCATTAAAATGCTAATAACCTAATAAATTCAATATTTGCCCTATTTGGGCAAATGTTGCTTATTGGCTTATTTTTTCTTATTTTAGCTTAAGCAACATAGAATTTGGCTTATTAGCTTATTTTTGCTTTTTTTTATATATTTGGATCAAAAAATTGTATTTTTTCGGTTCGTCTCAATGAGAGTAGTCTAAAAAGTATAATAGTTTAATTAAATAATAAAAAATTTCACTAAAGACGAAAAAATTACGAAGTCAAATAAAGTAATAAATCAATAAATCAAATTCACCCATTCATAGCCATTGATTAGTTATACTTAAAATACTCTTAGTACACCATAAAAAAAAGGAAGAATGGAGAGAATAAAATAGAGAGAAAAATATAAAGCGAATAAAAAGAAAGAGAGCTTACTAAACCCTAAAATGAAAGAGAAAAAGAAAGAGAACTTACTTTACATTTTTTATTTTTAAAATTATTAAATTACTTTTGTTGTATATATACATCTATTTTTTAATATTTATATTTTTAAAATTTATTCATCGAGATTTATCTATAAAACAAGACTATTCATCAAGATGTATAAAACATGACTCATGTTAAATATAAAAATTGAAAAATATATGAGAAATTTCTATTTGTAGTTTACAAAATTTTACACAATTTTCAGAAAATGTGACAAATTAAACTAAAGAAACACAAAATGAGAATTTTTCATTAAATATATGAGAAATTTCTCATTCCAAAAAAAAAAAAAAGGGCTTCAAAAATCCACATGCTTTTTGAAACTTATCAATGTTAAAAATGAGACAAATTTAATCTTGGGAGAATTATTTTTGGATCCTTCATTTTGACGGACTTGTTTAGGGATCAATCCTTACCACATTTTGACAATTTCAAAAATTTTCCTTTTCCATTTTGACATTATTTTTTTGGTTTCCATTACCTTCTGTAGATTTGCATCGCTTTTTATTCAGGTCATCCTCTAGAATCTCTATTGACTTCTGGCACCTGTAACATAATTTACAGAATCATCAATTTTGAAAAAGAATATATGAAAAAATTTGAAAACAAAATTGCAATGATCCAAGATTTGAGCTCGTTGTCATTAAATTTACGTTATCATTCATTAAACCCCAACATTAAGATATATCTTTTTTATCAAAAGTTGCATAAGGTGGGATATTTATTACTATACATAGAAAATATATCTCTCTTTTTTTTTGCAGAATGATAGATTTCCTATTACACATAGGAAATAGAAAATGTCTCCTTTTATTTGTTGAAATAAAATATTTTAATTATACGTAGCAAATTTCTTTTTTTGAACAAATGTTACATTCCCAGTTACATATATGAAAATGTCCCAATTTTTTTTTTTTTGTAGAAAAAGACGTTTTTAATTATACATAACAAATAATTATTTTCTGCATAAACAAAACATTTGTAGCTACACAGAGAAAATATTTTGTTTTGTTTATAGAAATAAGACATTTTAGTAATACATAGAAATGTATTATTTTTTGCACAAATGAGGCATTCTCAGTTAGTTACACAATGCGACATTTTTAGTTGCACATAATAAATGTCGTATTTTTTTTTGCACAAATAATGCATACATTTGTAGTTACACATTGAAAAATGTCTCATTTTCTACAAAAATGCGACATTTTACATTAAACATACGAAACAGTTTACTTTTAACTCATGTATTACAAATAAAATGTCACATTTTTTTAAAACTATAGAAAAATGTCTCATTTTCGATTTGCTTTAGATTTTCTCCTACTGATGATCAAGTAGAGCAACTGGTAGAATCTTCTAAATAAAAAATGGCAATGATTCTTTTAGAATGTGCATCCCTGGTGAAGTGTTATTTAAAAATGAGAGCATTTTAATTGGTATAATAATAAGAAACATGACTTAGTAGAACATTAGTCGTAAGTTGGGATTTATCCCTAAACAATTCTCACAAATTGTTCTAAGCCCAAAGTTCCCTTTAATCTTTATATATATTTAAAAAGCTATTGATAATAATACATATCTAATCATGGTATATATGAAAACAGCCAATCTGTAAAAGCTTATTAATGTGTCTATATATATTGTTGAATGTATTACTCACAAATTTATGAATAAAGTATTTTTTCTCAACAATTAATTGTAAAGAAAGCTATTGTATTTGTAACTATAATAGATAACATATACATATATGATAAGATTACATTTGTCACAAATGTTCCCCCCCCCCCCAAAGATGGAGAATTCAAAAATTGAATTTGCCGCTTGTCTCGTAGGTGTTGAAATAACATTGTCACACTACAGAATGGGTGATTGAGTGAGTGAGGTACCAAGTTTAGATAACAAGGACCGTAGCCATGGGATTTCAGCAGCAGCATCAGCCAACGCCTTGTATTTTGATTTAGTGGATGAATGCACAATAGTGCGTTGTTTTCATGGTGACCATAAAATTAAATTAGTACCCAGATAGACTGCATAACTGCAAGCTAATTTGTGATCATCCATACATCCAACTCATTCAGCATCAGAGAAAGCTTGCAATTGCCACGAGATAGATTTTCAAATCAAAAGGCCATATGCAGAGATCTGTCTTAGGGAGTGAAGGATCCGTTTCACAACTTACTAATGTTCATTCTTGGGATAATGCATATATTGACATACTTTGTTGATAGTAAGGTCTTGTTTATCTGAATGATATAAATCATGGGATTGGAGATTATATCCATTGGGCTAACATATCAAGTGTTTGGGGTTGCAAAGAGTATGGGATATAATATCCATTTCAACTCTATATTCCAGGATAACAAATGATAGGGGGGAGTGATTTTGTATATCCCTTCTCTTAAAAGACAAAAAATGCCTTCGAGCTAAACTAGTTCTCTGAACAGTCTGATGCGGTGGTGGTGATGTTCACATTGGTGTTGTACTGAGGATAAATTTGAGGTACATTTGAATGAGGATAAATTTGAAAAATCACTTTGTATTTCTACAAAGTAATATATAATGAGGGTGGTCAAATTTCGATTAGGGCCATATGGCATCCACGTGGAAAAGTCGTACAATGCAACGCCACATGGCCACAACACTGCACCTCAGTGTACTCGTCCTAGCCCAAGAATGGGCCGAGCACTATGGAACAGAGCTACCGAACTTTTAGGATCTCAGGGCAGTCGAAGCCGAGCTACGGTCATGGATCCGAACTCGGGGGAAGGACTCATAGCCGAGGTCCCGAAGAGTGATGCACAACATCCATGGCCGAGCAACATATGTTGAGTGACCTTGAAAGTCAACCTTGGGGCTTAATACATGATAATCAATACCCGTGACACGTGTATTAGGAGGTGGCACTCATGATAAAAATCGGTAACAGTTGAACCAACTCTGGGTACCGATGGACAGCTTGATATGACAAAAAACACTTGTAGAAAGATATAATGATGGCAGTGATAAGTCGCTATCAAATTGATAGCTGGGTCTTAATCAGAGAGAGAGAGAGAACAACCCGACCCGCTTGGTGCTAGACCGAAACTCTTCAAGCATAGCTTGATGCCACAAGGGATTGAGTAAGGCCTCCTTAACAGACCGAGGCTCAGTAGCAGTAGTAGGAGATGAAGTAAGAAGAGCTAAAGGAGGTTTGGATTTTAAGGAACCAGTTTTGGATCTGGTGATCATGGGATGCGTATTAGAAGTTGGATGGGAAATGGGAGGAGGAAGAATACGAATAAAGAGGGAAATAGCTGGTGGAGAAGAATGAAGAATAGGAGGATCAGAAGAAACTGAACTAGGGGAAGGAACAGTAGGTGTTGAAGGATTTGAGGACTGGATAGCAGGAGTTGAGGTAGCATAAGAGGTAACAGATGTGAAAACAGGAGTAGGAGAGGAAACTGAAGTAGGAGGAGATGTAGTAGCCAGAGAATGAGATGGATGCCAGAAAAACTGAGATAATTGAAACAGAGATGGAGAAGGAAAATGAGATTGTGCATAAGCAAAAGAAATGTTTGATTCATCAAAGAGGACATGTCTAGATAAGAAAATTTTATGAGAATGAAGATCATAACATCTGTACCATTTAGCAGATGGGTGGTAACCAAGGAAAACACAAGAAGAGGACCGAAGCTAAAGTTTATGGCTGATGTAAGGTCTGAGCCAAGGAAAACAAAGACACCCAAACACCTTGAAATATGTATAGCCAGGACATTGATGATAAAGCAACTCAAAGGGAAAAGAATTAGCAATTTTCGAGCATGAAAGTCTGTTAATTAGAAAAGCAACAGTACAGAGAGCATCAATCCAGAATTTTAATGGAAGTGAGGAATGATGGAGAAGGGTAATGGTAGTCTCAATCAAGTGGCAATGCTTTCGCTCAACCACGCTATTTTAAGCTGGTGTATAAGGACAGCTGAATTCATGTTTGATACCATGAGCACTGAAAAATTGCTTAAATTGATTATTAGCATATTCAGTGTCCCCATCAGTATGTAGGACTTTAATTCTGGATTCAAACTGATTTTCAACCAAATTTTTGAATTCAATAAACTTATGAAAAACTTCATTTTTGTAATGTAAAGGATATAACCACGTGAAACGACTGAAATCATCAACGAAAAGAACATAGTATTTATAGGTTGAAGAAGAAGACTTGAAAGGTCCCCACAAATCACTATGAATAATGGCCAGTGGTTTATTTACACTAGTTTTTGACAATGAAAAAGAAAGTTTATGAGATTTGGCAACACAACAATGTGTGCATAAGCCTTGTGACCTGTTGCTCCCTGATAAGTTGAGATTAGAAGCTAGCTTATTAAATTTTTGCTGTGAGGGATTACTTAGTCTTTGATGCCAGACTTTGTTAGTAGCCTGCACAGTGTAGCATAGCAACTTGGGCTTGGAAGTATTGAAAATATTTTTTCAGCATTATAAATTGCTTTATTGGGGTTTAACAAATGCCAAGAAAAGTCACTTTTTGTAGTGAGTTGCTTTATTTATTTTTTTTTAAACGACTAAACTCATACACTCATTACGCCCTATACATTGCCCCTAGTAAAGCTTGAACCTCTAACCTCTATTTTGGAGATAAACACCTTATACTATTGGATTAATGCTACACCATCAGCTCGAATCCAATACCTCATCCTTGTAAACCAAGATAGTAGATTATTTGAACTAAGTCATGGGTTTTGCTTTGTATTTGTTTATAAACTATCTGTCATTCCTTTTCAAGTAGAAGAATTTGAATAACCATTTGAGTAGAAATATTGTGATATCTCATGTTATATTTATAGATAAGAAATAAGTATCGTATAAATAAAAAAAATACAGAGTATATATTACTAATAGTTTGTATCTAAACATTTTGAATATATTATTATTTATTTAAATTATTATATCAATAATCTATTTATTTTATTACCTAGTTACGACTTTAAAAAATAATCAAGCAAATCTAAATGCATTGAAAATATAAAATAAAATTGATCAAGGAGTTGCAATTAGATGAAATAAGACATCCTCAAAATAAGAAAGAAAGACCTCTACTCAACGAGGAGAAAACTCCACACACAAAAATTTAATAAATAAATGATAAAAATGCATCACCTTAGTATAACACTATATTTTTTTCACAGTCAACTAAAATGGCTTCATAATCTCTTTTCAACTCTTACAAAAAAAATTTACTGAAGGTAAAGTGTGGTCACCCAATCTCATCTTTGCTATTACATGTGTCGAACAATTTGTGCCAAGTTAACTAGTAGACATCCAAATCTAAGATAGCTACTTAGAAAAATTAGAATAATAAAGAATGGATTATGAAAGAACAAAAATATACTAAAATAATAAAATAAAATACAAACAACACAAAACAAAGTGAAATTGGGAAAGAAATAAATAGGAGAAATACATTTGAATAGAGGACTGAGAGATTGAAAAGGGAGACTAAAGGAGAGTTACTGCTACTGTATCCTTTCTCTAAGTTAAAAAAAACCCTAATTATTACTCTTAGAGCATATTTGGATAGTTGGATTTGAAAGGGTCCAAATAGGATAAAGAAAAATGGAGGGTTCAAAAATCAAATTTTGTCTTGTCAAATTAGTTATTTCGCGTTTGTATCAAATGGTTAGGACTAATAATTCGTCAAATATTAAATTTGTAATATTTCATTTGTAGTATTAATAATATCAGATCCTTCCTTATTTTTATTAGTACCAAGCTCTATACTATATTTTCTCCTTATCTAACGATAAAAAATAATTCTATAATTCATATATTATCATTTATCTCATCTTAACCAAACATGAATTAACCAAATTTTTTACCGTATATATAATTCATTCATAATTTCTTGATAGTAAAAAAATATGTAGACCCATAATATTATTTAAGTTTTTTATAATATTAAATTTCATCCAGCATACCAATACCAAACGAGTACTTAAAAAAAAAAAAAAAACTAAACTTGGTGTCTACATCCCTAGTTTTGATGGATGGTTAGAAAGTCAAATAATAATATTTCGTTTCACACAAGCTGACTTTCAGTTTCATCGAATATCATCTACCCCTGTTTGTGTAGTTACTACTGTGGAAAATTATGAGAAGTTTCAAAACTTAAATTGTTTAAATAAAAAGAGAAATTTTTTCATTTGAAGCAAACTTTCATTTACAATTTAAGTTAAAATTGTTCTTAGGCCTGATTGGCTATATTAGTTTTTTAGGTTTTTAGCTAAAAATGTAAAAAAAAAAAAAAAATCAACATGTTCGTTTGATAAAAAAATAAAAAAGTAAAAAAAAAGCAAATATTTAAATCGAAACACTAATTCCTAGAACATTCTATTCAAATTCTCACCATTTAAAAATAATAATAATATTCATCATTCATAACTTATTTACTACCCCTACTAATTACATATAATTGTTAATATTAAATATATAGAGACAAAAAATTATCCAATTTAAACCAAAAGCAAGAAGTTAATTTTTTATCCGAACAACTAATTTTAAAAAATTTAATTTAAAAATTAATTTACCAATCAATCTACTTTGAATTAAATTTAATTTTATAGCTAAAAACTCAAAAAAAATAATAATAATAACGTTTAAACTAGTTTTCCATCAATGCCTTAATGGATGTTTCATTTGTAAAAAGGCACTTGAATTCTTATAAATAGTATTCTACCCCCATTTATTTTTAATGTTTTTAAATGCTCTTTTTTCATCTTTTTCTATATCTTCATATTTTTATTTTTATTTTGTTTGGACAACTTGAGAAAGGTCATGGCACGTTAATTTTCATGGGGCCAATGTGAGATTTTTGAGTTATTTGAAACGGTATTCGATCATCAGTACCTACACAAAAGGATCAAGTCGAATATGTTTTAAATAGTAACTTATCGTGCCTCTTATTGATCTCACAAACTATGTTTTCTTCTCCACTATATTTAATTTTCAAGTTATATTAGCTATAAATTTATTGACTTTTTTACAAAAATATTATTTCCATAATTTAGATTGACCTTGTTTGGCAACCGATTTTAAGGCAGGTTTTTTTATCTTTTCGCTTAAAGTTTAAAAAGTTAAAAAACTTTGTTTGGCAATCCAAAGACTTTTAAACTTTTTGTTTTTTAACATAATTCTTTTATATTTTTTTAAAAAATATCTTAACTTTTATTATACACATCTGCTTTTATTTTTATAAAATTTATATATTTAAAATTTATTCGTCAAAATCTATCAAACAAGATCCATATTGAATATAAAGTTATCTAAAAATAAATTTTTAAAAATTATAACAACTTTAACCAAAGTTTTCTATTTTTTTTGCTTAAAACCACTTTAAGTTAAGCTAAACCAAAATTTTTGGCATATTTTCTTTTGACTTAAAGTCATTCTTATAGTGTCATAGGATTGTGAAAAAAATCGAGTTTTCTGGATAGACCGCTCGAGCTCGAGCGGTGGGATACTTGCAGTAAGATACCGAGAACCGTATGTCCCAGACTGCTCGACGACCGCTCGAGCGGTCTATGCGGGGCGAGCCTGTTATAGGCTGTCAAGGTTTGGGCAGCCGTGTGTTAATGAATTCATTATTCTTTTGTGTTTTTCTCATATTTACTCCCTAGAACTTTGTTGCCTTGTAATCTTTCAGGCAATATAGTAAAAGTGTGTGATCCTGTGAACGTAAACGCAACTTGCCGAACCACGTCAACCTTGTGTATTGCGTGTCATTATCTCTTTCTTTTTTTTTTTTCATTCGTTCTTATTCCTTGTTTGTGAGTTCTTCATTGTTTTTGAACAGGTTAGATTAGTAATCGCGTTCTAATCCCCAATATATAATTTACGAAATGAACTTTTATTTATTTTGCTTAAAATAATTTTAAACAAAAAATTTAACTTAAAACTAAATTGCCAAAGAAATCCTTAGTGTCTAAATTCTCCACACTTCGCTCTCTTTTGGATGTACCAAAATGAAAAATACAAACAGTGAAATAGTAGTTGAGTGACTCTATCATATGAGCTGGATTTTTGAAATTTTGATGCAGCCTAACTGTCACTAGTAATTATTCGGTGCTCTTGGAGTATTTGTGATAAGTTTATATAATACTTTTATTTAGTATAATAACGATAAATTTTATAGTAAATACATAATTATTCATTTTTATTCGGTAATTAAAAGATAAAAGGTAATCTATATTGTCTAAATTTTGATTATTTATTTATCAAAATATCACGTGACATCACTTACATAATATCTCGAAATAACTTCATAATTTGGCAACAATCACGGGCTTACACTGTTTAACCAATATTTTGAGTGACAATTATTGATGGGAAGTGGACGATATATATGAATTTAGATGAGGTGCCGACAATTAATAAAAACAAAAAGTTCATCATCGGAATGTGATCAACGAATCCACCAAATCCATATATAAGTACAAACACACAGCGAATCATCGATCAATTGGTTTGGACATTATTAAAATTAATTATTTATAAATTATAATTAAAAAAATAACAATTATAGTTTGTAATAAAAAGTGTAAATGTTAAAAAAAATATTAGCTTGTAGCTCATGAAACTAATTATTTTAAAAAATATATAATAACTTATTACTGAGATTAATATCGAAAAACTAAAATTAATAATAAAAAAATAATGCCAAACACTACCATCAAATCACCCAAAACCTAAATCAAGATTCACACTCGTAGAGAATCAGGGTATTTGTTATAGTTAAAATATTAAATTTATAAATTTTAATTAAAATTATATTATTACAATTTTTAAGTAGAAATTGTAAAAAATTGTTAAAGTTATAAATTTATATCTTAAAACAATAGAATTTGCTTTTTTTTCTTTCTTGACTTTTTGTTAAAATACAAGTGAAAAGCTTAGTTTAAATTGTGATAAACACCTCCATAGGTGAACTCTAAACATTATAAGGAAGGATTTAAATCTTAATAAGTGAAAAGAGAAACCAATTATTTTGCAGCATTTTTCGATATGTCAATTTCTCTTGAACGAAAAAGAAAATTGCTAGAAATGATGTTTTTTTTTTCTCCATAATTTCTAATTTATTTAGCGATTTAAGATCGTCACTGATTAATTCTAATTCTTGATAGCATAAAGATATAACAGAAAGCAATTGCAATACTAACACATTTGTAAACAGTGGCATTTCCATCGCAAAATGCAATCAATGCGACAGCGCACACTGCCATCTCAACAAAATTCTTTTTTACGACGATGCTATAAGCGTTGGTGTTCATGCAATTGCAAAAAAAAGCAACATTTTGCCTCCATCAAAGCTTTTGTTGCCATACTAAGTGCTGTTTAGGATGTGTAAAAAATTTAATTTTTAAAAAATTTAGTTTTGTTAGAAAAAAAAAAGAATAAAAAAAATTAAATTATTTAAAATAATTTTTTGTATTAGCTTTTTTATTTTTTTGCTTTTTATTGAAATATCTAACATGTTATAACTTTTAACTTTTAACTTTTAAACTGTAGTGTTCGGGATATTAGCAGAATTTTTTTAAAAATTTTTGTGAGTAAACTTGACTTTTTATGCAAGGGTATTATAATAATTTTATTTTTAAAACAATTATAGTATTTGGGATATGTATTGATTTTTTTTTTTAGATTAAGAGATGAAAAAAAAATAAGTTAACTATTTTTTTAAAACCAACCAAACAATGCAGACTAAAAGCTAATTTTTTTTTATAAGAAAATCAACTTAAAAACTAACCCAAACAAACCCTAAACTTTTTACCACCAACTAGATTTTCGATGGCGGCATTTTGACGCAAAATATTATTTTTTGCAGCAGGAATAATAATGTAGCTAGACCCTTATAGCTCGCTTTCATCACTCACATCACCATTGCCATTATACTACAGCTATACACTATACATTATTGCATGCCCTTCTGTCGGCAAGCCAATCTATTCTATAATTAGCTATCTTTTCTTTTTGATATGTAGCTTCACACCTTCCAAGCAATTCCTTTTTTATTTGTTCTCTTAACGAATATTAGCCTATATATTGCAGTATGTAGATCTCTTGTGGGTTTTTTTTGACTTACAACTTATTATATTAAGACGTTTGTGAAAGAAAATGAAAATAATATATTAATTATTTTTTATATGCAATGGAATTAGATAACACCAGTGGTTGAATTATTTTAAATTTAGACAGTTAAAAATTCAACTAATCACGCACAATAAAAGGCTGGCAATTTTTTTACATAAAAAAACCAACTTTAGTAAAAATCATTGAATTAATCTAAATACAGGTAAATCAAGCACTATTCAAATTAACAATTTCAAGACTCATTTATAGATTATGTTATGGATTTTGACCTCAATCTAATTCATTTTTAGTTTGGCAAATCTGTAACAAATATTTATTTATATTATTTATTTTATTCGTTGATATTTTAACACTTGTTCTTTGGAAGTTATGGTTTGATATTGCAGCGCAGCGGATAAGGAACAGAAAAAGGCAAAAAATTGCACGCAGTGTCAGACCACTAATAGACCGCTTGATCGATCTATCGAGCGGTCTCCAACAGCTCTCGGTTTCAAACCTCTACAACAAAGAATTGCAAGTGTGAAAAGCCCGATCAATCAATCAAAAGACCGATCGATCAGTCCTGTGCACGTGCCACGTGCCCTAGATTTAAGTATTGCTGTTAGGATTTTAGCTATTTTTTTATAAATAGGCTATTAGGTTTTTCTTTTAGGTGTGCCTCATATTATTTTATAAAAACCTAGCCGCCATATAGAGTCCTTGATATTATTCTATCATACTCGCAAACTAGTCTATATACGCGCAAGCCTGTCTACAATAACTTAATGATTATTTAGCTTTTGCTCAATCAAGCCAATCATCAAGACAATCAAAGTTTCAACAATTAGTTTGGATTCGTGGAGTTGCTTGAGAGGATTCTCAAGTGTTGAAGTCTGGTAAAAGAGTCCGTCAGCATTGAAGTCTGATGGTGAGTTCCAACGGCAGTCAAGCATAAAAGTTGGTGTACGTTGATTCGGTAGGAGTAGGCTTTCAAACATTTAGTTGTGGGTGCAACGTCGTTTTGTAAGATTCTCTTGTAACCAACGATTTTATAGTGCTTGATTTTCTAAACCCTCTGTGGTCTCGTAATTTTTACTCGATTTCAGATTTTTCACGTAAAAATCGCTGCCTCTTATGTGTATGTGGTTGTTTTATTTTTTACTTGTGAGATTGATTGATTTAATCTTATTTGCATCATTCAGCTTATTTAAGAAAATTAGTTATTAAAAATCAGTCTACAAACGGGGTTTTTCAATTGGTATCAGAGAAGATCACAAAAAAAATTTTATAAAAGTTTTTTTGTGTGATCTATTGACTAATTTGCAATAAATGGATTTTCTTAGAGAATACGCTTCGATCGGTAGACCACCCCTTCTTGACGGCCATAATTACCCATTTTAAAAAGTTAGGATGAGAGCTTTTTGAAATCTATTGATGAAAGAGTTTTGCTTTCCGTTGTTGAGGGTTACAAGCTTCCCACCAGTGTTGTTGATGGAGAAATCATCCCTAAGCTCATGACTAAATGGGACAGAGTTAATTTTGAGGATGCATGCAGGAATAGCAAAGTTATAAATGCTCTATTTAGTGGAGTCACACAAGATGAGTTTCGTAGAATTAGCACGTGTGACTTGGCAAAAGAAGTATAGATATTCTTCAAATCACTCACGAAGGGACTGATACTGTAAAAATCTCAAAATTTCAACATCTCACAACAAATTTTAAAACTTTGCGTATGAAAGACGATGAAAATTTTGACGATTTTTACGCTAAATTAAGTAACATTGTGAATGCCTCGTTTAATCTTGGTGAAAAAATTTTGAATTCTAAAATTGTTCGAAAAATTCTTAAATATTTATCCGAACATTTCCAGCCAAAAGTCACAGCAATAGAAGAAAATAAAGACATCAATTCTATTTCTGTTAAAAATTTAGTTAAAAACCTGCAAACTTATTAGCTAAATTTTCAAAACAAAAAGATTTTAAAAAATTTGGCATTCTCTTCAACTCAAGATTCTGCAAGTGATTTGGATGATGATTTAGACGCTTAGATGATGGCTATTTTTGTAAAAAAATTTAATTTTTTTTAAAAACTAAAAAGCCTGATCAAGAGCAAAAAATCACAAAAGAAACATGATAAAGACAAAGCAAAAAATATGTCCAATTTTATTAAAAATGAGTCGAAAGGTCAAATTTTTAGAATTCAAAGCTATGAATGCATATGAAATGGACATATGACTAAAAAATGTCTGAACTTTCTTAGAAAGAAACAAAAATGATCCACAGTCATTTGGGATGACGAGAGTGAACCTAACACGAGTGATAAGAAGGAACCAGATTATGATGATGGTGACATTGTAGTTTTTGTTACTTTTATTCAGGAGGAGTCTATTGAGACTGAAAGTGAAAAGTCTAGGAAATCTGAAAAAAAGGAAGGTGAAAAAGGTAGTGAGTTTGAGGAGGATGAGACTTTTCAATAAGCTTATGATAGCTTTATAGAGGGTGCTTCAAGTTGACCAAACAAAATGCAAAATTGGTTAAAAAAATATAAATTGTGTTAAAAATAGATAGACGGTGTCAAATAAGAGCTAATTGAAACTCAAGACCTAGTTGTGAAATTAAAATCAGATAGGAAAATTTTGTGTGAAAAACTTGCAAAATGTGAAGAAAAAAAAATGACTTGTCTGAATTGTGTCAAACTAAATAAACTAAGATTGAATTTCTTGAAAAAGAGTTGCATGCTTGTGTTGAATTAAAAGCTGATCTTGAATTAAAATTGATGAAATTTGAAAAAGATCTGTTAAATGCTCAATCTACTCTCAAGAAATTGAATGCAGGCACTATGACTTTGGATGACATACTTGGGTCAAAAAAGGCGGTGACTGACAGGTATGGGCTTGGATTTACTGGTGTTTCGTCAAGCAAACAGTTCAAAGAAAAAGAAAAAGAAAAATTTGTCAAAGCAAAAAGTGGCATAAGCTCAAAAAGATCTTCTATATGTTTTTCAGCCAAAGCAATGGAAAAATGGAAGAATCAGACAGGTATAACCACAATTTTACATGGTGAGGTACGAAAGGCTAAATTTGTTTCTACATGTCATCATTGTGGTAATATTGGTCATACTCGTCCAAATTGCATGAATTTGAATAGGAATACACTTTTTGTGTCTATTTGTCATCGCTGTAGTATAAAGGGACATATCAGACATCACTGCACTTGGTTAATTGACCAATATAGATTCAGATTTGATATGCCACAACAACGTAGAAAGAATTGAATTTCCACCCCAGACCTTGTGCCATTGAAACTCAAGAAAGTTTGGGTCAGAAAGAGTGTTCTTGACAGTTTTTTTTGGTAGTCGTAGTTCCTAGTCTGTTTTGGGTCTTGTTATTTTTGTTTTGTGTGTTTGATTTTTTAGTTTTTTTTGTGTTTTTTTTGTTATTATTAAAAAAAAGTTGTGGGAGACTTTATTAAGAGTTAAGTACCTTTTCTGTGAATTATTTCGTTTGGCTGAAATTTCATAATTTAGGCTTTGAGATTAACTACCATATTTTTTTGGGTAATCTAGTTTATAGTGGATAGTACGCTTTTAGATATGAGTCTATTTTGTACACCACTTAATCATTGATAGTGCAGGGATCTTTCGCAGCTGGGATTATATATATATATTTTTGGTCTTTTTTATCGTTCAGTTGTCTAAAGATTTCACAAAATGACTACATAGTGGCGACCCACTTGATCTTAATGTTTACACTCCCTCTTTCTTTTAGTTCTGTATGTTAATATTGAGGAAATGACTACCTATGCAGACCTTATCTTTTCGTACGTATTAGTGTGCTGTTACCTTGAAATTTATGCAAATATTTGCTTAGAAAATGGCTACCTATGCTAATTTTGTTTTTTTATTCGTACTAGTTTAAAAGTCGTCTATGAAAGCATATATCAAATGAGAAATAGAAAGAAAATGGTTGTAGTCTTTAGTTGAGGGGGAGTTCGCCTAAAGTGATTTGGGTCAAAACTGATTTGACTTTTTGACATTCTTGATTTCTAATAAATAAGTGTGACTCGACCATATAGATCTCATGCAGGAATTGATCTTAGAATCTTAAAATATTTCAAGTCACACATACACACTTATTCATATAGAATCTACTCTGATTGTGTTCATTCATATATGAATATAGGATATCTTGGAATCTGTGCGTGCTTTATTCACTTTGACTAGATTTTGTGATTTTAAGTGAATGCAAATTTGCCTGTAACTTGTACTTGTTCTTTAATCTTGTTCCCCACTAAAAAAGATTTATTTATTTTTCTTGTATTTGTTTGTCAATTCGTGACTAAAAAGGGGAGATAATAGAGGGCTTAGGCTTAAATGTTTAGTTTAAGGGGGAGTTTTTTTTAAAAAAATTTTAGAAAGTGTTTTTGTTTGTCGTATGTTTTTGTCTGTCGTGTCAGTATTTTTTTCACAGTGTTTTATTAGTTTGTTTAATTGGATTCGTTGACTTATTAGGTTTTGTCACAGAATTGCTAAAGGGGAAGATTGTTACGGATTTTGGCCTCGATATAATTTGTTTTTAGTTTTACAAATATGTAATAAATGTTTATTCATATTATTTATTTTATTCGTTGATATTTTAATACTTGTTCTTTTGGAGGTATGATTTGATATTGTAGCACAGCGGATAAGGAGTAAAAAAATGCAAAAAGTTGCACGCAGTGTCAGACTACTCGATAAACCGGTCGATTGGTCTATCGAGCGGTCTCCATCAGCTCTCGGTTTCAAGCTCTGCAACAAAGAACTGCAAGTGTGAAAAGACCGATCGATCGGTCAAAAGATCGATCAATCGGTTCTGTATGCGTGTCCCATATTTTAAGTGTTGCTGTTAGGGTTTTAGTTGTTTCTTTATAAATAGGCTATTAGGTTTTTCTTTTAGTTGTGCATCCTATAATTTTATGAAAACCTAGCCGCTAGATAGAGTCCTTGATATTATTCTATCATACTCGCAAGCTAGTCTATATACGCGTAAGCCTGTCTACAACATTTTAATGATAATTTAGCTTTCGCTCAATCAAGCTAATCATCAAGTCAATCAAAGTTTCAACAATTAGTTTGGATTCGTTGAGTTGTTTGAGAAGATTCTCAAGTGTTGAAGTCTGATGGATGAGTCCGTCAGCATTGAATTCTGATGGTGGGTTCCAGCAACAGTCATCAAGCACAGAGTTGGTATACGTAGATTCAGTAGGAGTAGACTTTCAAACATTTGGTTGTGGGTGCAACGTCAGTTTGTAAGATTCTCTTGTAACCAACGATTTTATAGTGTTTGATTTCTTAAATCCGGTGTGGTATTGTGGTTTTTACCTGATTTGGAGTTTTTCACGTAAAAATCGTTGTCTCTTATGTATATGTGGTTATTTTATTTTTTGCTTGTAGGATTGATTGATTTAAATTTATTTGCATCATTCAACTTATTTAAGAAAATCAATTATTAAAAATCAGTCTACAAACGATATTTTTTAAATTTCAACCGAATCCTCAACCTAGACGCCTTAAGTCTTATTTGTCGAATTTATGTGTATCATTTTTTATTCTTGATCACCACCGTGCCGAATCTTCAGTACTTCGTCAAAGTATCAAATCCTCAATACTTTATGTGGACGGAATTCACGATCGCAACCTTAGGAATCCCCAAATGTAATTCACCTAAGACTTTGAAGAATAATCTTCGAGTTGAATCCTTGGAGCTTAAGTGAAACTTTGGAATGTGATTTTTAATTAGTCTTTGAATATCTAATTTATTCTGTGTTTTGGGAATTTAAAAATCACTCCTACGTAAAATAGGAATGAAAAAACAATTGATGATTCGAGTTTCAATTGAATTGCAACCGACAATTGATCGCTCAAGCAAATTTATCATCGCTCGAGTCATAACATAGCAGAAAGGGGTTCTGCGCTGTCTGAACTGCTTGAAACTACTTCTCTTTGTTATATTTTAGGTTTCAAATTTTTATTTCTTGACTATTTTTTTTCCAAATAATTAGAAGATCAACAAAGTTAAAAAAAATAATCAAATAACAAAAAGTATTGACAAAAAATATTCAAATAATAAAAAATAATGGCTTTAAGTCAGAATAATTGCCTAAGTTTTATGCAACGTTGCTAGCTGCAACAATTTCTCTAGCTCACGAAGCTAACTGCTGGATGACTCCGTTGTGTGCACCGTTGCCGCCTACTACTCTGGTAGTTAGTCACGTTACTTAAGAGTTTGGCAAAATTTATGTTATAGTTTTTAAGTTTTTTACTAATAATTTTAATTATAAGTTACAAGCTATTTTAAATATTCACAATTCTTGTTACAAATTATAATTTTTTTTTAATTTAACTACAAATTACAATTTTTACTAAACACTTATAATTTCTACTATTAATTACAATCTCACTATTTTTTTTTTTTTGATTTGCTTCACTTCTTGTGTTTACCCCATAATACAAAACAAAGGCCTACGTTGGTCAGGGGGAAATGCCAGTAGCTTGCTTAACTAGGAATTTGTATATATATATTTTTGATATTTCGAATACAAACCATAGATTCAATATTAATAAAAAAATTAATTATTAAAAACATAACTGATCACATTTGGGTGTTTGGCAACTTGGTTTCTCTCGCTTAAAAAAATTAATTGGTTGTGATTGGGTTAAGGTCTCTCTCGCCAATTGGGTGTTTGGCAACTTGGTTTTAATTGAGCTTTTTTCCTTTTGAATTTTGAAAAGTCTTTATTTTAAGTAAATGTAGAAAAGTCAATTTTAAGCTAAGTTTCCAAACACATAACTGATCAACTTACAATAAAAAGTTTCTCATTTAAAATAGTTAGTCAAATAAAGATTGGCCTAGCAATCCTGATTAGAACACCATAAGTTTTATCATTGCATTTGCACGCTTTTTAAAAACATAGGATTCGTTTGATTAAAAAATTATTTTTATAGAATAATTAGTATATTTAAATTATTAGTATTTAAAATATTATAAATTAAATTATTAGTGTAGTATTTATTATACCGAAAGATATCAAATTTAAAATAGGATAGCTTAGAAATAAATAATAAGTTGTTTGGTTTGACAAGATTTTAATAAAATTAAATTTTTTTATATACAAAATTTATCAAAACAGTCCCAAAACTAACCAAGCCCACACATCGGATTGGGATAGTTCCAATTATTATAATATATATGAAACTATAATTAAAATATTCTAATTTAACTCTAAGATAATACAATTCCTTTTTTCTTTTATTCCTGGAATCCAATTCCTTTTCGAATGGTCAAAACGTCTCCAAGTTGATAGATCACATTTTGTCCAACATGCGCGTGATTTTTTAGTACTTTTAACTGAGCTAGATTTAATAACGATATTTCTTACCATTTAAAGAAATTTGAAAGATCTTCAAATTAAATAAGTGTCATTTAATTTGAAAAAAAAAAGTTCAAATGACCTAAAAGTATTATAAATTCGACAACAAGTCAATTAAAAAAATAAATCTAATGCAACAAGACAACTGTTCAAAGGGAGAGATAAAAGATTCCATACAAGAAGAAAAAAAAAACTTCACACATGAAATTCAAATCTCCAAGTGAGGACTAGGAGTACGTAACACAAACTTTCTTGGAGTACGTAACACAAACTTTCTTGCACAAAGGGCTATAAATCTTCACACAAGAAAAGTCACAAATTTCTATACAAGTACTATAAATTGTCGGGTGGTGGCTTGTATTCTATCAGTTCTGTATTTTATTTTTTAATCTATATATAATTGAGTTGGGATGAAATTAGAAGTTCATTAGAATTCTTTATGTATAGAGGTTTCACGTGTGTACCTATAAATAGGACACTAGTGGAGGCATAAAAAAAAAGTCGTGAGTCAGAAAATTAAGAGGTTAGCTGATAAAGAAAAGTGAGACGAATTTTGTACTTTTTCATATACGACATAGTGAAATATTTTCTCTCTCACTCATGGACGTAGGTCGGTGTAGGCCGAACCACATAAATCCTCGATATTATTTATTTTTTACTTTTTTGTGCATGTTTTTGTTTTCGTTCGCGTTCAAATATTGGTATTCAAATCCTAACAAATGGTATCAGATCATGCGATGAGAGTACTGTCAAGATGACTAACAGTGTAGTGAGCAGAGTTGTCGGTATAGGGATAGTGCGATTTTGCAAGCTTGATGGGACCATTTTGATCTTGACTAGGATTAGACATGTGCCGAATCTATGGAAGAATTTGATTTCTCTGGGGATGTTGGATTCGAGAGGTTGCGGGTTCTCATCTGGAGGTTGAGTTCTTTGGGTTTCAAAGGGAAACAGGAATGTACTGCAGGGACAAATGATTAAAAATCTATACAAGCTTGTAGGGAATATTGTGACAGGTGGAGTTACTGTCAAACATCATATGAGTAGTACAGGTAGACAACATACACGAAAAAAGTATAAGGGTGATCAAGGTAAACAACAGTTGCAAAAAAGCACACGAAATAGGCGCAGGGGTACACGGAAGCGACGAGGTAGTACAAGTGCGCAGGTGAGCAAATCAGATGGTGTGCAGGATGCTGGCAAGATGCAAGAGCAACAGTTATTGAATGTTCATAAGGAAGCTCCAGGTAACGAGACTAATACGACAGATGTGACGAACAGGTATACACCTCGACAGCAGCGAGTCTCATTTGCTCTTGATTTGGTTAGTGGTGGTGATCTCTCTAGTTGTGTGCATAAAGGGGGAGAGATGGAGTTACGTTCTTCTACAAAGTAGTGATCTTTGTGGGGCATCTGGGTTGAGGTGTGGGCAGCTCAGTATAGAGGTGTGGGGTCCATGTTATTTGGGTGTGGCAGGTCGACGACGACGATGGAAGAATCTACAGCGATGCTGGTTATCTTCTGGGTAATTTGAAGAATCTCCACTTTGGCCTGAATTCTTCAAACCAACTCAGTTACATATAACCATTGACGTTTAAACCAAATTTGGACCCAATAAACAGCAATGGTTTTGTTAAATTGGAATATTGCATTGATGGGTTTTATTAATCTAGCGTGATTTGGAAGTGTTTGGAAGCTGTGATTTCCAATCATCCAACAAGGATTTTGGTTTTTCAAAAGATTTGCTTCAAAAGTTTTTATTCAGTGTGGCGGTTGGGTAAAGTCTGCTTTTGATTTATCAATGGTCCCTAGAGAATGACTTTGTGGATTTGATAAGGTTGTGACATTATCAATGGTTGGGTTTGATATTCTAAGATTTTGATCCAGTGTGGTAGGAGTACAAAATTAATTATTTGATTTATTTTATTATTTGGCTCATATATATAATAAAATAATTTAAAGGGGATGTGTTTTCTTAGATTTTTTAGTGCTATGAATTCATTGGTACGGTCAGATTTTTCAATTTTTATACCACTTATTTGAATTGGACAGATTGACATAGATTGGGATTGATCTGATGTAATCGGGTACAATTAGGAGTGATCGGGTATAATCAGAATTGATTAGGCTGTGTAGGACAAAGATTACACATAACTGCTATTGCGACTTGTTCAGATTGTGGGAGATTATTAGACATAAATCTAATGGCGTTGAAGAGTTCGGGTTTCATGATTGAACATTTAAACGGCCACAACGACTTCACCTTATGACAGCAAAGGGTGAAGAATATTTTGGCGCGTGAAGGACTGACCAAGGCTCTCAGAAAGAAGTCATAGAAATCGAAAACGATGAAGGATGTAAAGTGGAAGGAGATACGGGACTTGGCGAACAACAATATTCAGTTGTATCTCGATAACAGCACTCTTCGGGAAGTAATCAACGAAAGCGATCCAACAAAACTCTTAGCTAAGTTGGAGAGCATATACAAGTCTAAGACATTAACAAATGGTTGTCTTTAAAGAAACAGCTATATACACTTCAGATGACAGAGAAAGCGAACTTTATGTAGCATTTGAACAAATTCAACAGGATACTGACGGAATTAGATTCTATCGGCGCGAAGATCGAAGATGAGGATAAAGAAATTCTCCTGTTGGTTTCATTGCCTTCATCATACGAGCATTTGAGGACTACACTGATGTTTGGAAAAGATACCCTTGGGTTAGATGAGGTTGTTGCTGCTCTTATATCACATAAGATGTTGAAGAAGAGAGAGTGTGAGAAATCACAGGGAGAGAAAATCATGGTTGCATCAGGCAGCGAAAAAGTCAGAGGCAGGGCGATAGTGAAGCAAGATGGGTCCAAGAAGAAAGGTCGTTCCAAGTCGAGAGGTTACAAAGGGAAGTGCTACTATTATGACAAGTAAGGTCATCTGAAGAGGCATTGTTTGAAGTACAAGGCCGACAGGAAAATAGAACAATCATTAGAGACAACAGTTATAGATGGCTCCAATTATGAAGAATCATAAGTGTTCACAGTTACTTCAAGTATAAGTAAATCATATTGGATATTAGATTCTGGATGTTCGTTCCACATGTGTGCAGTCATAGAGTATTTTGATATGTATCAGGCATGCAATGGGGGTACTGTCAGGATAGCTAACAATGCAGTTATCAGAGTTGTCAGTTAGCAACAGTGCAATTTTACAGGCATGATGTGACCGTTTTGATCTTGACTGGGATTAGACATGTAATTATTTACGATCGCTACCAACTACATTTAATTATTAATATCAAATATATAAAATGGTAAAATTATTCACCTTGAACAGAAAACAAAAAAAAAAAAGCTTTTTACCCAAATAATCCACTTAAAAAAAGTTAGCTTAAAAGCTTAGTTATCAAATAATCTATTTTAAATTTAATTTAATTTTTTGATTAAAAATATAAAAAAATAAAAAAATTTAACTTCTGAGCTAATTATCAATAATTTTTGCATTAATCATTGGCACAAGATTAAGATATATATATATATATAGATGACCATGTCCACCTATTTCTTTTAATGATTTTGTTCAGAAGTTAATGCGAAAGCAAATCTAATCTTCTAAATTTGTTGAAAATCGACGGATAAAGTTTTTTTTTTATATATTTCCTGAAGTTTTTTTTTTTTTTTTTAATTTTTAAGTCTCATTGGATAACGTTTATGTTTATAATTTTTTTATAAATTATTTTCAAAATCAAAAAAAGATATAAACACTTTTTAAGATTTAGTAAATTTTTTAAAACAAGAAAAACCTATTTTTTTATAATATTTAAGTCTCATTTCCTAACGTTTATGTTTATAATTTTCTATTTTTATTTTTACTTTTTTTGTAAACTGTAAATAAAAACATATGTCATAATTAATTTTATTTTCAAAATAAAAAAAAAGGTATAAACACTTTTTAAGATTTACTAAATTTTTTTAAACAAAAAAAACTTACTCTATCAACGTGAAAAATTTTAGATATTGTTGAGAGTGGGATTTGAACCCACGCCCTTTCGGACCAGAACCTTAATCTGGCGCCTTAGACCAACTCGGCCATCTCAACTTTTGTTTTCTTTCTTCTTCTTAATATTACCTTTATATATATTAAAACGCATAGCCCACTTTGTGATAACTTTATAGTTTTCCTCTTTAAATCATTTTTGTAATGTCAACGGGTTTGTTAAGAAGGTTTTCATTGGGTTATTAAACAGGAATTCCATAGTTAAGTTGAAACGGATTGAGAGAAAATAATTAACTAATTCATATTTTGTAGGTGATTTGTTTTTTTTAAATATTTGTTAATAGAATCATTGAGTTGGGTTAAATTTTTTTAACTCGTAATTTAGGTGGTTTAGCATATTGAAAAATTGTATAATTTTATCGTTCTTTTCTTCGAACTATTTTTTTTTTTGAAAAAAAAAATCTATTTGCAATTTTTCTAAAATAATTTATATTTAACACATCAAACAAATGACTAATTAGAAAACAAGTATTCGTTCAATAACAATAATAATATAATTAACTATATTTAATAATAACATTTATAGTGTATAGCTATCAATAAAATTATTCATAGTAGTAATACAAATCATAAATATTTTAATTTATTCATTATGAATTATAAATTTTTTGTATAATTATAACTAATTATTTTAAGTTGGAATTTGTTCAATGTAAAAACACAATAATTAACTAGTGTATATTTTAAACGGGTTAAAAAAATATAACTCGTAACTAATTAATTCACTTTTATCATTTTTTCAATCAATCCACTTACACGCATAAACTACATAACTTAATGTGGATTGACAAATTGTTTGTAAACGCTTATCTTCTATGCATGAATCTAAAAAAAGAATAACATATAGGAAAAAAATGCTTTGTGTGCTAATGATAATGTTAGTTCAAGTCCACCTATTAGATTGGTCGAAGCTTAAAATAATTAATTTTTTAATTTATCAAAAGTATGACCTATACAATATCCATATGGTTTGACTAATAATTTTCCCTGATTAGTGGAAGAAAAGCTCACACTTGGGAAAAGAAGAGCAAGGTTAGAGTAACAAATGATATGTGCTTGGATATGTGAAACAGACCCAGCAAGTAGATGAACTCGATTGGGGTTGGTATCTAGAGGGGTTGAAGACTCGAAAAGTGGAGTTGGAAAAGAGGACATTTTGGGTTTTAAAATAATATTTTTTTCATTTTTGAAGGATAATTTCGTAATTTAAAGCTTGGTTTTGACTACATTTCTCCCCTACTCTACTACTATTTACATTCTAAAAAATTCAGTTTCAACCATTCATCATTATATATTATTGGATTAATTACTCTAAAGTTCTATTTTAATGACTTATTTTAAAATAAATTTGATGTAATAAATTGCTATCTCACAAGGTCCTATTTTAAATATTTATTATTTTTTTAGACATTTATACCTTCAAAATGTTATTATAGAAGTTGAATATATTTATAACTGATGCACATTTAATGATATATTTTTATTTTTTCATAATAATTTAGATATTGATACTTTTATATTTCCTTACCATTCATATGACAAGATATATTATGCACAGTTATGAATCTGTTTACATTTTAAATTTATAATAATCATATTCATAAATAAATAATTTGATATTGTGAACTAGGCTCAACCGAAACCGTATGTATTACATAAAAAAAGTATATTAATATATTAACATATTCTCATATTAGCATATTGCATACTCCTCACTATCTCGTATGCAAATACAGTATTATCATTTTATGTAAATAAATTTTCATTTCGAATAACAACGTTATCATTTTCTGCAACTAACATTGTTATTCAAAATAAGAATTTATTTACAAAAAATGAGAATACTACATTTGCATACGAGATAGTAAAAGATATGTAATATGCTAATATAATAATATGAGAATATGTTAATATGCTAATTTATGTAATGCATATAGTTTCGGTTGAGTCTAATTCATAATATCAAACCATTTATTTAAGAATATTATTACCATAAATTGAAAATGCAAACAAATTCATGACTGTGCATAATATATTCTGCCATATAAATTATAAAAGAATATAAAAGTATCTATATATAAAATAAGACTTTTTCCATCTTTAGTAATTTTAAAATGTTTTATTAAAATAACTTATTAGATTCATTAAGTTTTAAAGAAATAGAAAATTAGTTTTTTTTTTGTTACCAAACTAGGAAAAAACTAATAAAGGTAACCATTTGAAGAAGCTGGACAAGATTTTCACACCTTTAAAAGAAAGTTAAAAAAAAAAAATCAATTAGCTAACTAGCAATGCCGACCCGGAACATAATATAATATTTGGAACCCAATTATAAGGACTTTTTTCACAATGAGAGACTGAACTAATAGAGAGAATTATATGTGCAACAAGTGGCAATAATGGAGGATATGCAAATTAAGAGTGAAGGAAACAAGGTGATGTTCAATAGTTTATTCTCTCCCAAGAACCCTGCAAGAGTTATTGTGCCATCTGCAACCACTCGAGCAATTGTTCCAGCTTCAGTCGAAAGCAATCCTCCATTGTAGGTTCCTCGAGATAACCTAGACGACATAACTCGAGAGAGGAGAGACAAGTTTACGCCTGGATGGAAAGTTTAAAAAAAAGAAAGAAATTGGAAGTAAGAATTTTGCAAGAATAAGGCTACAAATAATCCATGTAAAAAAAAAAATTGAGACAAGATATAGGGTATATCTTGGGTATATCATAAAAGTGTCAATACGTGTTGTAATGTTATTTTTTAGCTTATTTTGTAGCTTCTAGCTTACAATATTATCAAGAAATTAGGAATACCGAAATACATGTGCTTTTAGCTTTTTGTTTGTAACTTATGATTCTAATTAACAAACACAAAATTTATTACTTGAAGCTACAAGTTTACAATTTTAATAAACACGTATAACTTTTGCTTAAAATCATAATTACATTTTTTCAACTATACTATACAGGTTCATAATTTCAACAACATCAAACAACCCTACGTGGGAATTGTTAGCCACTTTCATTGGAGATGGGAATCCTTCCTAATTACTTGGGTGAAAATCTTATAGCATCAAAGAAAGGAGATTTGAGGCCTGTTTTAAAAGCTATATTCTCTCATTGGTTTTATTTCCGAAAGATCAATCTAAAAAGAATTTAAGTCTGTTGAATCTCCTTTCTAATCACGAGCAACGTGAAGCAAATCGGGTCCAAACGAAAAAATGTTTCTGGTGCTAGTCACATTAGGCTGTTTTGGAGAGATGGCACTGAGTGCCCAATATATTGCAATGTGGAGAAAGAGAATGGCATCTTCACTGAAAACAAATGCCTATTTAACACACAACAAAGCATCTTTCTAGGTTTGATTCATCAGTACATCTGGAAAATTATAATCTAATTCATTCGTAAGTGTTAATCTCTACGGATCTGTTACTTCATAGTCATAACAATACCATCTTCCAACTCCATAGAATAGTGCATATCATAATATTATGGGTCAACCAGCTAGGAGAAGAAGACTAAGAGGAGGTGCAATTTTTTCTTTGGCAAGGGTAATGTCCTGTTCTGGGGATTTCCCCTTGCTCTTGCACTCGCTTCTCTTTCTTCAAGGTTAGCATAATAATTAGTTACGTAAATGATAAAAACAAGTAATTAAGTTCATCATCATCAGCTTTATAAACTTACCCTCTAGTACTTCAGCAGACACAAACATTATGAGTCCTGAACAGACATATTGCCCCACTGAATATGGAATTATTACGTGGAAGCTTAGGAGGATGCCCACACAAACCATAATTTCAGATGCTAATAAAACTTGCCTGCAATCAAATCATTGGAAGGAAGGAAAAAAAAAAAGAAGAAGAAAGAATCATCAAGTCATAATAGAAAACAAAGATTCAAAATCTTGCTCGCCATATTGCCATAAATTTGTGTTGCAGAAAATGATAAGAGGTAACTTCTATTTTCAAGCATACAAGTACAAAATTTCATGAGTGTTTCAACTTCTAATTAAATAAAGGGACATTTTAATACAGACCTTCAACGCTTAACCAGGGGACTCCACCCAAGATAAACACAGGTTATTGCAAGTTATGTTCACTATGTGCAAAAGTTGACCTGTTAGCAAACAAGGTCCAATAGCTTACATAGACACATCGCTGAAACTTCTTGAACCCTCCGAATACGTCTTATGTGATGAATTCTTCATAATAACAATGTTTAGAATTTTTTGAAATGCAACTTATACACACTAAATATGTTTTGAAATATCTATAAGATAAATTATATAACTTTTTAATTAAATTAGTAATATGTTCTTTTTTTATCACATTCTAATAAACTATTTATATATTTAACATATAATAAATATATAAAAATATAAATTATTAATGCGTCCAGATGTGTCGTGTCTAACATTTATGAAAATTGGTGTGTCCACGTGTCCGTGTCGTATTCCGTGTCTGTGCTACTTAAGCAGATGGTGATTGTGCTGATATCGATCCTCATGAGATGGTAGATACTGACACGAGGTTGCCAAAGGTTTGAATGGTCAGAGCTAAGGCGGTCTTAGATAGAGAGTCGTAACAACTATGTTACATGGCCTTAGGTACAAGTATGGGGTGTGGGTGTATGCGCAGAGATCAAACACGTGAAATCTCTAAACTATGTATGCGCTGACTCGGTTAAAAATTATTCAAAAATTAGATAAAATGAATCAAGTAGAAATACACAAGACATTGTTTTAGCTTCTTTAGGTATTTGTAGATTTATATAAATTGATTTCTTTTGATTCCATCCGTAATAGTTTTGTTACACGCATTAAGTATAAACTACAGATCTAGTTTTAGTATATATTTTCTTCACTGCTCATTATTCTCTCATGATTGAGATATCAGTCGAGCCCAATAAAAAACAGTTGCATCCGAAACATATCATATATTCGTACCCATACCCATATAAGTCATGTCAACACAGGTACTCTGTCAAAACTAGCAAGTCAGTGAAACATAGGGTAACAAAAAACTTCTAAAGATTGTGAGAGAAGAAAGGCTATTAATGTGTTATAGGCATGAAGGTCAACACCTTCCTTCAATACGAAGGTTGGGCCAGCTCACTCATAAATAAGTCTTCATTGGTGACATGTTCTCCTTAACTGGACAAAGTGGAGGTAATGGTTTCGAACAATGACCCCATATTAAGAATCCTTAATGTCCACAATAGTGTGTAGGTATAATTAGAGTATCAAAGAGTATGGAGCATATCACATGCTATGCAACATCTAAATTTGTTTACTCGTGGACCTCTCTCTCTCTCTATGTGTGTGTGTGTGAGAGAGAGAGAGAGAGAGAGAGAGAGAGAGAGATCTATTAGATCGTTAAGGTGCAAGTCCCCTTAGAGAAGAATGGAATGAGATACTTTGAAGAACCTTCAACTCTAACCTCCAAGAGAGAGAGAGAGATCTATTAGATCGTTAAGGTGCAAGTCTCCTTAGAGAAGAATGGAATGAGATACTTTGAAGAACCTTCAACTCTAACCTCCAAGCCACAAATCTCTTGGTTATCCCACATGTGAGTCATGGATTGCTCAAATGAGCCCTGACCATAACACCCCAACCTCAAAAGCATTCTACGTCCTAGGTCATGCTCTTGGATACCGACCAATGCTTGAATGATGGCATCAGCGCATCAGAGTGGCTTTTAGAGAGCAACTGTCAATAAATTTTGCAGTTGGAAGGGATGCCCCTTAGCCAAATGAGGACTGAGCCTTTTATGGAAAAGGGAATGCTTGGTTGGGAAATAGAAGGGCCTGATCATTAGAAGGTCAAGACTAGAAAGGACAAGCGTAAGAGCAACACGATCAAGAAGAAAGCTGCCAACCAAGCCAAGGACAAGGAGAGTTTCTTCTTCAAACAGAAAGGGTGACAAGCTCAAGTAGTGGTGGGCCTAATAAAGTGGTGCCTCAAGCACACTTAACAAAAGAGATTAGAAATGTTTGTATCCCTCAAATGTGTCTGCTGCCGACTAGCATGACTTGACCACCAAAAGGGTGCATACAAAGACGTACTATTGGTCCACATGTCACCTAACACGGCTGACACGTAGATCCAAAAACGTTGAAGTTGATGACATGGCTAAAATGTGGAGATAACGTGGCAATGACATGGTGCACGTTGCAGAAGATCCAGATGCATGTATACAAGAACAACCTATAATCTAGTGAACTACCTATATTTAAAAGTAGCCAGTGCAAGCTTGATAATTTTGATGCAAAAACCTTCTCATATTTTTTTTGGCAAATTTTTTTGCAAGATTATCATGTATTTAAGTGTAACATCTCTACCATTATTCCATTGCATACTCAAGTAGTAAAAACTAAAACGATGTAAATTGTTGGTAATGGTGGCTATTTGGTCTAGTCAATAGTTTATACTCGAGGGGAAAAAATCGTGAAATACTTATTTTCACCACCATGAATAATAGAAAATACCTACATATAGTTAGTGTGTCGCTCATTTATCGGTTCAAGTTTTTCAAGCAGATGTTGGTAAACAAAATATCAGAAAAAAAAAATGTCATCTCTTGGGACCTTGTCATAGGCTCACAGCTGCATCGCTGTGAGGTTTATTCATGTGGATGGCCCATCAGGTGAGGAGTCTTGAATTATATTGTTGTGTTGCTTTATTAACAGCTTGAGCCATTGGATGAGTATTTCTAAAGAATAACATAATAAATATTGCACAAAAAAATAATGTGGTTAATACTAAAAAGCCATTAACTTTTGGAGTTGGTTGTTAACATCTCGCAATTAATAAACAGAGCTTCAGATCCCAACTGAGTTTAATAATATAATTCAAGTGGTGTGTTCCTTTCCTTTTGGTTGTGCCTTTTTGCCATTTTTTTAATTTTTTTTTTGTAAAACTATTGAATTGATACTGAGGTGTTTTTGTAAATTCAGTAGTCTTTAGATCAGCAAGCATAACCTTTATACTTTCACTCTAAGTATAGATCAAAAGCCCACCACCAAAATTACCTGTCTTCAAACATGTTGCTGATGTAGCTTCCAACAAAAATGTTTACTGGAAGAACTGTTAGGCCAAGAGATGCAAGAAAAACTGCCACTTGGCTCGTGGACCAATTGAAGTAGTATGTGGTGATGACACTAGATTCCGAGAGCAAAATCTCCATTGCATATTTAAGCATGAAGTAAATCAGCAATTGAACCTGAAAAGAAATCATCTATGAGAACTCGAATAAAAATAATCATTCTTGTGTCCCAGAAAGAAAGATACCTGTGCTTTTGAGATTTCATAATTTAGGTGAAGCAGAGGAGGAGGAGAAAAAATATTCAAAGCATAGCCAAACAAGTGCATGCAAAACTAACTGCACAGTCTAGTTGTTTTGTAGAATAAACAATTGCCAATAATAGATGTTCAAAATAACAATTGGAACAGTACAATCATGTACAGCTTTAAACTGCAGCATCTGAAAAATATCTTCCACTTTCATATGGAAAATGCATACAGACCTATCATACCGTGTGAAACTACGACTGCATGACACAACAATGCTACATTTATAACAAATACGGAAATACCCAATAGGTTGTCTCTAACCTCAACCCTGAAGTCCAGAACAATGTGTACATTTATAATAGCCCAATAACTTAAATAAAAAGTCTAACACAATGCAGCTCAAAAGGTTAAATATAGGAGCAATTTGTGGATTATTTTATGTTAGAATTATTGAAAAGAGTGGGAGAGAAAAGGAGGAAGAGAGAGAATGAGAAAAACAATGAATGAGAGCACAAAACTTAGGGTTTACACCCTATTCCTTGTTATTTATAATAAGATTAAGAAAATACTAAAAGTACAATAATACCCTTAACTTAGCACTCCCCCTCAAGTTGATGCATAGATATTTCTCATGCTCAACTTGCATACAATGGGTTGAAACATTTTACTACAAAGCCCTCTAGTAAAAATATCTGTTAATTGATCTGCAGATTTCACAAAGGGCATACATATTAATCCCTGACTCACTTTTTCCTTGATGAAGCGTCGATCAATCTCTATATACTTCGTTCTGTCATGCTGGACAGGGTTATGAGCAATAATAATGGCAGCCTTATTGTCACAGTACAATTTCATAGATTTGTCGCACTCAATACCCAAATCCTTTAATAGGACTTTGAGCCAAATGAGTTCGCAGATGTCATGTGCCATAGCCCTATACTCAGCTTCTGCATTTGATCGAGCTACCACTGTTTGCTTTTTACTGCGCCAAGTAACCAGGTTACCCCTATAAATATGCATTACCCAGATGTAGATCGTCTTTCATCAACTGAATCAGCCCAATCTACATTTGTGAAAACTTCTAATGTCAAATGGCCGTGACGAGAGAATAAGAGCCCTTTGCCACGGGCAGACTTAAGATATCGCAGAATACGATAAGCACTGTCAAGATGTACACTACGAGGATCATGCACAAACTGACTAACAACCCCCACAGCATATGCAATATCAAGTCTGGTGTGAGACAGGTATATTAATCTTCCCACAAGCCGCTGAAATTGGCCCTTGTCGACAGGTTCTCGATCACCACTATGGAGACGATAATTAGCCTCAATAGGTGAATCTACAGGTCGACAACCCATCATACAAGCTTCATCTAGAAGGTCAAGAATATACTTTCTTTGGAAAATAAAGATCCCATTATCTGATCTAACCACCTCAATTCCAAGAAAATATCTTAGTGCCCCTACATCTTCCATCTCAAATTATTTTGCTAAGTTTGCCTTAAGGCGAGATGCCTCATCAGAATCATTACCTGTCACAACTATATCATCAATATAGACAATAAGAACAGTGATCTTATTATTGCTTTGCTTGATAAACATAGTATGGTCTGGTTGACTCTGTCGGTACCCAAATCTTAGCATGGCCTTGAAGAAACGGTCAAACCACGCTCGAGTAGACTGTTTTAGTCCATATAAGGCCTTCTTCAATTTGCACACCTTCTCTTCAGTTTCACGAGATGAGAATCCAGGTGGTACATCTATATATACTTCTTCTATATCTCCATGAAGAAATGCATTCTTCACATCCAACTGCTGGAGAGGCTAACCCATATTAACGGCACAAGATAAGAGTACCCGAACTGAGTTCATTTTGGCTACTGGAGCAAAAGTCTCCTGATAGTCAATTCTATAA
>JAOTRH010224348.1:0-10402 GCA_034768845.1 Heliamphora exappendiculata
CGCCACGCCAGCCCGTCCCTCCGGCGTAAAGGATGGTGCCAGATCGATACAGGGTATGTGTTGCTCCGCCATCGCCGCGTCCTTCCGGATCAGAAATAGTGCCAGAGATCTTCCTGCCGCCGCAGGGCCTCGGTCGAGCCATCATAGGCTACGCGCCCGCCCTTCATGATGATCGCCCGTTCCGCCAAGCGCAACGCCGTCACCACATTCTGTTCAACGATGATGATACCGGTGCCGGTCTTCTGATTGATGGTCTGCAAGGAACTCAACACCTCATCGGCCAGGTTGGGCGCCAAGCCCGCGGTGGGCTCATCCAGCAACACCACCTTCGGGCGGGTCATCAGCGCCATCGCCACCGCCAGCATCTGCTGCTGTCCCCCACTCAGCGACCCCGCTCGGCTGCGCCGCCGGCTGGCAATGGCGGGAAACAAATCCAGCACCGAAACATCCATCGGCTGATGGTTCATCGCCGCGATGTGCAGGCATTCATTCACCGACAGGTTGGGAAATACGTTGTGCGATTGGGGCACGAACCCAATCCCCAGCATCACGTTCCGATGCACCTTGTCGGGCACCACCGGATGGCTGTCGAAACGAAGATCGCCAGACATCTCGCTGATCCGGCCGATCATGCATTTCAGCAGTGTCGATTTTCCCGAACCGTTGTGCCCGAACACACCCACAAAACCATCCGACGGCACTTCCAGACACACGTCATGGATGACCGTGTTGCCGCCGTACGCGGCGCTGACGTGATCGATGGTGAAGCTCACGCCGCCGCCCCGAAATACAGCGCCGTCAAATCCTTCATCCTCATCAACTCATCCACCGGCCCATCCGCCAGCACCTTGCCCGCCGCCATGAACACGCCACGCGAGCACAGGTCACGAATGAAACCGACATTGTGTTCGACGATACAGACCGCCTGACCACGATGCGCCTCCTGCTCGATCACTTCGCGCATGATCGCATAGGTGCGGCCTTCCACCGCCGCCATAGGCTCATCTAGCAGCAGACACGCCCCTTCGCTCATCAAGGCACGCGCCATACCCAACAGCTTTTGCTGCCCGTAAGACAGATCGGACGCCAGATCGTGCGCCTTGTGAGCCAACCGCACACGGTCCAGCAACTGCATCGCGCGTTGCTCCGCCTCCGCCTCCATCCGGCGGGAAATGCCCGGCTGCAGCAACGTCCGCAACAGCGAATCTCCCGGATATTCGCGTGCGCCCAACAGCAGATTGTCCAGCAAGGTCAGCGACGGAAAAGACCGAGCATGCTGCCATGTTCGGGCGATTCCCATCTGGGCACGTTCGGAAAGGCGCATTGTGTCGATTCGCACGCCGTCCATCACGATGCTGCCGCTATCCGGCTTGATCACCCCGGTGATCAGGTTGAACAGCGACGTTTTCCCCGCCCCATTCGGCCCGATGAGTCCGACCACCTCGCCCGGCATCAGCCCAAGAGTGATATCGTCCGCGACGACAATACCGCCGAATCGCTTGCACAATCCGCTGACCTGCAGGATGGCGCTCATGACTGCATCACCCGCTCAACGATCGGCGGATCGGCCTTCCGGGTCTTTGTCAGACGCCGGCCGCTCCACGCGTCGAGCCCGCCACCACCGCGGCTTCCCCCCATCAGCCCTTGGGGCCGCAGGAACAAGAAGATCAGTACCAGCACCGAGAAGATCATACCCTGGATGGGCCCACCAATCGCCGGCGGCAAATTCAGGAACTGGATCGCCTGAGGCACACAGGTCATCAGGAGTGCCCCAATCAAAGGCCCCCAGATAGTCGCCGTGCCCCCCACGACCACCATCGTCAGCAGCGCCGTGGATGTCTCAATCCCAAACTGGGAGGGTGTGAGGAACTGGAAGATATGCGCATAGAGCCCGCCTGCAAACCCAGCGATTCCAGCGCTCAACGCAAACACCGTCATCTTCATCCGCACCGGATCCCGGCCAAGGGCACTCAACGCTTCCTCGTCGTTACGCATCGCGGTCAAAGCGCGCCCGAAAGGGCTCTGCACCGATGCGCGCACCAGCAGCAGCGTCGCCGCAACGACCAGCACCAGCACGCCCAGACAGACAAGGTTACGGTCCGGCCCATGCGCAAAGGTCGGGATTCGGCTCAATCCACCGGACGCCCCGGTAATTTCGAGGTTATTGATGATCTGTAGCACCGCCAACTGGAACCCCAGGCTGACGATGACGAAATAATCGCCCGACACCCGCAGGGAACAGAGCGCCAGAGGCACCGAAGCCGCCGCGCACCCGATTGCCGCGATCACGATGGCCAGCGGGATAGGCACATCCGCCTGCATCGCCAACAGCGCCGATCCATAGGCACCCAGACCGTAAAACATGGGATGCGCCACGCTCAGCAGGCCGCCATACCCCAACACAAGGTTCAACCCAATGGCTAGAATGGCCGACAGAGCCGCCAGAATAGCCAGCGTCAGCAGGTATTCCATCGTTCAGCCCACGCCCAGCGCCGCTCGGCGCCAACGGATGCGAGGCAATTTCACCCCCCGAGGAAACACAACGATCGCCACCGCCATCAGCGCGTAAACCAGCATCGGCGTCCACTGCGCCGGAATGAACAGCACGGCAAACCCCTGCCCGATCCCCACCAACAGAGCCGCCAGCCCGGCGGTAAAGACATTCCCGACCCCGGCCAGGATGGTCGCCAGCAGCGCCAACAACAGAAACTCCTGCAATGGAGAGGACGGCACGGTCGGTGCCTTCGTTCCCAACAATAACATCCCGACCGTCGTCAGAATCGCCGCCAGGACCATGGTGATCCCGTAAGCCATATCCCGGCTGGTGCCATAAAGCTCCGCCAGATCGGGACTGTCAGCGACAGCGATCAGTCGCTGCCCCCAGCGCGTCAGTTTCAAGAACACCGCCAGAGCCGCCAGCAACCCCGTCATGGTCCCTGTGGCCCAAAGGTCCCAATCGCTGACCGCCACGCTGCCCACCAGCCGCACCGGCGTCACCACGTTATCGATCAAGGTCGTCGATTCCGTGCCAATGATCAGTTCCGCCACGTAAGTGCAAAGCTGGGACACCACCAGGGTGAAAATGAAGAACGTCAGACTGGAAGACCCGCGCCGCCGCAACGGCCGGAATCCCAACCGTTCCAGCACCAACCCCAAACCCGCGGTGGCCAGCAACCCGATCGGCAGCGCCGCCAACACATCCAACCCCAGCCAGCGCGTTGCAGCATACATGAAACCATAGGCACAGACCATCATCCCAGCCTGGGCAAAGTTCCAAATGCGATTAACTTTCAGCACCAACGCCAAGGCAACAGAAAACAGACAGGTGAAACTGGCATTGGCAAACCCGGTCCAAGCCAGTTGCAGCAGGATGGACGGATCGAGCATCACGGGTCAATCGCCGATTTTCGTGACGTATTGGAACCGTCCATCCTTCACATGCCAGACGTAGACGGGCTTGTTGACCGTATGGTCTTCGTTGAACGTCGTCGGCCCCGTCATCGGCCCCTGGAACGTCTTCACCGCCAGCAACGCCGTGCGCAGATTTTCACCGGTGACCGGCAGGTTCTTCTCGTGCAGGTAATGCACCATGTCCTTGATGATATAGGGCACGTCATAGAAGTACTGCGTATACGGCAACCCGTTCGCTGTCCGCCCGAACTCCTTCTGCCACCGCTCGACAAACGCCTTCACATTCGGATTCTGATCCGCCGACGGCGCCAGGGACGTCACCGTCATCCCCTCGGCCGCCGCCCCCAACTGTTTCGCATAGGCATCGCTGAACGCCCCCTGATACGACGTCAGTTGCGTCTGTATCCCAAGCTGCCGGATCTGGGACATCACCGTCACGATGTCGGTGTTCACCCCATGCACATGAATCACGTCCGGGTTCGCCGCCCGTACCTTCAGGATCAACCCGGTAAAATCCGACTGTGCCGGATCATAGGCCTCATCCAGAACAACCTGCCCGCCGGCCTTCTTGAAATTCTCGATCAGCACCCTCGAGCCCGGGATCCCCGTCTCGTTATTGGCATAAAGCACCGCCATGCGCTGCTTGTGCATCCCGTCATGCACGTATTTGCCGAACGCCGTCATATCGACTTCGGCCAGCGGGTAGCTGGTGTAAGTATAATCCCCCAGCTTCGCGATCGACGGCGCATTCGCCCCCACGCTGAACATCAGCGTCTTCCCCCGCTCCGCGACCGGCGCCATCGCCTTCACCACGGCGCTAAACCCGCCATAAAACAAAGGGATATGATCGACATCGATAAACCGGTTCGCCACCGCGATCCCCGTTTCCGGCTTGCCCTGATGATCCTCGGCAATAATCTCCAGCTTGCAGCCATCCACGCCGCCCGCGGCGTTGATATCGTTCACCGCCCAGATCGACGCCTGCAGCTGATCCTTGCCGAAATTGGCAAACGGCCCGGTCAGGGGATCCGTCACCCCGAACTTTATCGGCGCGCAATCGGCAAAAGCGACGACCGGCTGCAACAACATGGACGCAGCGGCAAACAAAACAACACGACCCAGGCGCATCACTGATATCTCCATAACCAGCGCTGCAAACAGCGCTCGGAAGCACAGCCCGGGGTCCCGTTCTCGCCGTGGATGTTGTTGCTGAAGATACCCCGGAGCCAATTGTTTAGGTAGCGGTATGACGTAACAGAATCGAGTCCTTGTCCAGAGCGCAATTGTCGCAAGCCCCACGAATCGCGCGATAAAACAAATCTCTAGGGCACAACCAACTGGCACGCGTCAGCCGGCCGCACCCTGGCGGTCTGACCCTTCGGTCAGCAAACACCGTGCCACTGGCGGACATTTGCCTGCGCCATAAGTTTCACAACGCAACAGTGCCCCCAAGCGGGCAGTTGCCCGCGGATCAGGCATCACCAAGGCAGGCGCCCCTCAATAGGATAGGATGGATCGTTGTAACCTGGTGTCGACGGGTGTCCGGGCGATACCAGCCGATCCACCAGCGCCTCGTCCTCCTGGTTCAGCCGATGACCCAATGCCGCGACGTAGTCAGCCCATTGCGCTTCCGTCCTGGGCCCACCGATCGCCGCCGCCACCAGCCGGTTGTTCAACACCCAGGCGAATGCAAATTGTCCCGGCGTCATGCCCCGATCCACCGCCCGCGCCGCGATCTGCTGGGCGGCGTGCAAACTCTCCACGCGCCATTCGGATTCCAGCATCCGCCGATCCTGCCGTCCTGCCCGCGTCCCAGCCTCCGGCGGCACATCCGGCTTGTATTTCCCGGTCAGCACGCCCCGAGCCAAGGGGCTGTACGGCACGACCCCCAATCCATAAAACCCGCAGGCCGGCAAATGCTCCGTCTCGACTTCGCGGTTGAGGGCATTATACAGCGGCTGGCTTGCCACCGGCCGATCGATGCCGGCCTCGTCACACAACCGGCAGATTTCCGCTACGCGCCAGCTCCGATAATTCGACACGCCGAAATACCGGATCTTCCCCGCTCGGATCAGATCCGCCAGCCCATGCACCGTCTCCGAAAGCGGGGTCGAATGATCTTCCTTGTGCAGATAGAGGATATCGATCTCCTGCACGCCCAGCCGCCGCAAACTCGCCTCCACGGCATGGTGCAAGTGCCGCCGCGACACGCCACGCGCATTCGGGCCCTTTCCGGTCGGATTGGCGCATTTCGTCGCCAGCACCCACCACGACCGGTGCTCCCGGATCGCCCGCCCTGTCACCTCCTCCGACTTGCCACCCGTGTACCCATCGGCGGTGTCGATAAAGTTGACACCCTGCTCCCGCGCCTGATCGACAATCCGCGACGCGGTCGCCTCGTCCGTGGGACCACCGAACATCATCGTGCCGAGGCATAAAGGCGAGACCTTCAGCCCGCTTTTCCCCAGGGACCGGTACTCCATGCTCTTCCTCCCGTTGTCATCGACGCCGGAATTGCGTAACGCCAATCACTGCCCACGCCGCCGGCCAAGCATCTGGGCACCTTTTCGATAAAGGGATTGAATAGCCCCATGGGGAATCGATCAACCGGGCAGGCGTCGCTGCTTTCGATGTTCACAAGTTTCGTGCGCATCGGCCTCGCCGCATTCGGCGGCGGCCTGGCGGCATGGACGAGGCGGGAGATCGTGGAAAAACGAGGATGGCTGGACGATCGCCAGTTCCTCTCCGGCTATGCACTGTCGCAACTCATCCCCGGTGCCACCAACGTCAATCTCGCCGTCTTCATCGGCACCCAACTGCGTGGAGCCGCCGGTGCCCTCGCCTGTTTCCTCGGCTTGACCGCCCCGCCGGTCCTGCTCGTCCTCGTCATCGGCTATTTCTATCTGCACAGCCACGGCAGTTCGACCGGTACCTGGGTCGGCGCCGCGCTGGCCGGCATGGGGGCGGTTGCCATCGGCCTCAATCTGGGGACGGGCGTCCAGCTTGGCATCCGCAACATCCGCGGCTTCATCCCCATCGCCGTCACCGCGATCGTATCGCTCTTGATCGGTGTCCTGGACTTTCCGTTGGTACACGTGCTGCTGGTCATGATGCCAGCCAGCCTGCTGCTTGCCTGGGCCACCCGCCCGCGATGACCACCGTCCTGATCCGTCTTCTGCTGCTGTTTGGCGGTCTGTCGATGCTGGCCTTTGGCGGCGGATCGGGTGTGCTGCCTGACATGCAGCGCGCCTCGGTCGACCATTATCACTGGATGACGAACAAGGAATTCCTCGACATGTTCGCGATCTCCCGCGCCCAGCCCGGTCCAGGATCGCTGATCGTCGTGTTGATTGGATTGAAGGCAGCCGGCCTGGCCGGGGCGATGCTGTCTTTCGCCGCCATGTTCGCGCCGCCCTCCCTGGTCATCTTCGGTGTCGCCCGCTTCTGGCATCGGGCCGCGGCCACCGCATGGCGCCAACTGGTGGAACGGGCCCTCGCCCCCGTGGCTGTCGGCCTGACCTTCGGCAGCGGCCTCGTCCTGTTGCGCCAGACAGAAAGCGGCCTGGTTCCTTGGGGGGTCAGCATCGTCAGCGCCGCTCTCTTCAGCTTCACGGACATCAACCCACTCTTGCTCCTGGCGGGCGGAGCGGCTGTATTGTTGCTTGCTGGCACGTAATCCGGCGGCGTATAACAACTGGCGTTGAGTGTCCGGAACGTGCATGCATATTTCAGCTAGAATCAACGATTGTGCATACCAGGCGACCCCTCCGATCCCAGTGACCACGCACGCTTCACTCAGTGCCTAGGCGATGCCACAGGACGGACCCGAATCCGCGGAGGACCAGGCCCTCCTACGCCTCGTAACCAGGATCTTCGACGCGGATTGGTACAGGAAGCGGTACCTGGACGTAGGATCGTCTGGCTTCCAGTCGCTGGAACACTTCATGCGATGGGGTCTGCTCGAAAAGCGCGACCCTAACGCCTTCTTCGAAAGTGCCTGGTACAGCGAACACTACCCCGATGTCCGCGCCGGCACCGCCGTGCCGCTGCTCCACTATCTGCGAAACGGCGCGGCCGAGTTGCGCAACCCTCATCCGAAGTTCGACGCCGCCTGGTATGTGGAGCAGCATCCCGAGGCAGCCGAAAACCCGTTGCTATACCATGTCGAAATCGGCGCCCCCCGCAAATACCTGACAATCCGTCCGATCGACATTGACGACTACCTGCCCGCGAAGCCCCACACCCATCCCTATCCCAACCGCCTGCGCGTGGATGTCGTCATCCCCGTCTATCGCGGATTGGACGAAACACAGGCCTGCATCGGGTCCGTCATCGCCAACACAGGCGGACCGCTCGGTCGGATCATCGTTGTCGATGACTGCTCGCCGGAGCCCGCGCTGGTTGACTGGCTTCAGACCATCGCCGATTCCGGCCGCATTCACTTGCTCCGCAACAAACGCAACCTTGGCTTCGTCCGCTCCGTCAATGCAGGCATGGTGGAAGCAGGGAGAAACGACGTCGTCCTGCTCAACAGCGATACCGAGGTCCCCGTCAATTGGCTGCCGCGCCTCGCGGGCCAGGCCTATGCCAGCCGAAAGATCGCCTCGGTCTCGCCGTTTTCGAATAATGCGACGATCTGCAGCTATCCCGCTCTCGCGGGCGGCCCCCTCGCGTTCGGCCGTTCCGTGTCGGACATCGATGCCACCTGTCAGTCGGTCAACGCGGGACGCTGGGTCGATGTCCCGACAACCGTCGGCTTCTGCATGTATATCCGGCGCGCCGCGCTCGACCGCGTCGGCCTGTTCGATGCAGAGCGCTTCAAGATGGGCTATGGCGAGGAAAACGATTTCTGCCTGCGCGCATCGGCGCTTGGCTGGCGCCATCGTCTCGCCTGCGACACGTTCGTCTACCACAAGGGGGCGGTCAGCTTCCTCGATCGCACCACAAAACTGTCCCAGCGTGCCGCCAAACTGATCGAGGAGCGTTTTCCCGACTACCATCGCAATGTTGCCAACCATATCTCCCTGGCAGAGGCGGATCCATTCCGCTTCACGATCACGGCCGCCCTGCTGCGATCCGCAGGGCTGCCCGTCATCCTGATGGTGATGCACGATCTGGGTGGCGGCATCCATCGCCACATGGATATCGTCACGGAACGATCCGCCGGCCGCGCAAACGTCGTCTACCTTCTGGCCACCGACCGGGGCGCGGAGATTTCCATTCCCGCGCTCCCCGGCCATCCCAGGGTCGCCCTGCCCGCGGATCGGGTGGACGACCTGCTGCGCCTGCTGCAATCGTTGCAGATCTCGCGCGTTCACATCCATCACTTGCTGGGCATGGATTTCGACATCCGCGGCCTGATCCACCGGCTTGGCGTGCCATTCGACGTCACGATGCACGACTACCAGCCGCTATGCCCGCACATCAACCTGACGCCCTGGCGCCACAGCCCGTACTGCGGAGAACCCGAGGTCGGCGCCTGCAACACCTGCATCGTCCGCCGCTACGCGTACGCGAACGCCGACATCATAACCTGGCGCATGGGCTTCGCCTGGCTGTTCCGCGACGCCGAGCGCGTACTGTGCCCCAGCCAGGATGTCATCGACCGCCTGCGCCGCCACGGCTTCGCGGACCGTGCGGTGCTTGCCCCGCACGAACCCGTCGCCACTGCCCCATGGCCCAGGCTCCACCGGCCGCCGGCGAGGAATGAGCGGCTGCGTATCGCCGTCCTGGGCACACTGGTGGACCACAAGGGCGCCCGCAGTGTCGCGGCCGTCGCCGAACGGGCCGGTGGCAAGGGCCCGGAGCTCCACTTGATCGGCGACACGGACGGCCCATTCCCAGATGCCGCTCGCAAGCGGATGAAGATTACCGGCCGCTACGACGACGCCGACCTCGCCAGGCTGATCGAAACCGTGGATCCGCATATCATCTGGTTTCCGATGATATGGCCGGAAACCTACAGCTACACCCTGTCCGCCGCGATCGACTCCGGCAGGGCCATCGCGGCGGCCGAGATCGGGTCGTTTCCCGAACGTCTGAACGGCCGGCCACTTACCTGGCTAACCCCGATCGATACGTCCCCGGACGATTGGATCGCATTGTTTGAAACCATTGGCCAATCCCTGCAAGACCCACCGGTCATCTCCGTACCCAACCGCCCGGCGGTCGAGGATTTCTACGCCGAACGCTACCTGGAACCGCTGTTCCGGCGCCCCTCCCCACCGAAACGGCCACGACCGCGCATCGTTCTTGTTCCGGAGCGATTCAACAACGACGCCCCCACGCCCTGCGGCTTCATCCGGGTCATCCAACCGCTCTCGCATCCCGCCATCTCCAGCGACTTCGACGTCGCCATTGCCGACCACGAAACCGCGCTGGAACAGCCGGCCGACATCATCGTCACCCAGCGCTTTGCCTTACCCGATCTTGCCGCCGCCGATCGCCTGGCGGCGCACGCCAGGGCCGTTGGAGCATCCCTGGTCTACGACCTGGACGACGACCTGCTGAACATCCCCAAAAATCACCCCGACGCGGCGGTGCTGCGTCCCCTTGCGAAGACCGCCCAGCACTTGCTGGAGCTTGCCGATGTCGTCTGGGTCTCCACGCCGGGCCTCGCCGCCCGCGTCGCCCCCATCCGGCCCGACGTCGTCACCATCGAAAATCGCCTGGACGAGCGCATCTGGCGCTATACGCAACCGTCACCACCGATCTTCGACACCCCCGTCCGTATCTTCGTCATGGGCACCACGACCCACGACCAGGATTTCGAACTGATCCTGCCGGCCCTGGAGCGCATCCGGGCCGATTTCGGCGAACGCGTGACCGTCGACATCCTGGGCATGACCAACCGCCTCGACCTGCCATTGGGCATCAACCGGGTCACGCAGACGCTGCAGGCGCTGGGGACCTATCCCAATTTCGTGGAGTGGATGACCACCTGCCAACCGCCCTGGCATATCGGCCTCGCCCCCTTGCTGGAGACCCCCTT
>JAOTRH010224359.1:0-10401 GCA_034768845.1 Heliamphora exappendiculata
CAAGAGTATTAATACCCTGCTGGACAGTAGCCGGTAAACCACGATAGGATGTAGTATATAAGGGATGATCTCTACAACTATGATAAGATTTGCGTAAAGCAATAGGAGGGTCACTTACCTGATCAGAGGTTGGATCCGGCTGAGGAGATCCTGACTCGAGTAGAGGAGAGGTGATGGAACCTGGTGACACTGAGGAGTCAGAGGATGATGTAAGAACAGGTGCCTCGAAAATAGCAGGAGGAGACTTCTCAGGAATATCAACCGGAGGACTAGGCATAGGAGATGATATCACTGGTAAATCAGGGGAGGACTGATATAGCAAAATCTGTTCTAGACCATCATCAACACCGGTGGAAGGTGAAGTAGCCGACCCATAAAATGAAGTAGATTTAACAAACACTACATCTCGGAAAATAATAAAGCGTCGCAAGTCAGGACTATAGCATCGATATCCTTTCTGGATTTTAGGATATTCCATGAAGGCACACTTTAGTGCGCGAGCATCCAATTTTGTCACATTTGACCTGATATCTCTCACATAGCAAACACATCCAAAGATCTTGGGTGGTAAAGAAAAATGAATCTGCTGATGGAGTAAAACAGACAAGGGTGTAGCACCATGTAGGATAGAGGAAGGCAAACGATTAATAAGATAACATGCGGTCATCACAACTTCACCCCAGAAAACTTTGGGGACCCACATCTTAAACATCAAGGCACGTGCAGTTTTCAGGAGATGTCTATTCTTTCTCTCAGCCACCCCATTCTGCTGAGGTGTGTCAGGGCATGATGTCTGGTGAATAATTTCATGTGTACGCAGGTAGGAACCCAACAAGCTACCAACATATCTCCATTATCATTACGGAGGATTTTCACAGTTATACCAAATTGAGTGTGGATTTCATTACAAAATGCAGTAAACACAGTAGGTAATTCAAACTGCTTTTTCATAAGATAAAAATTAGTGCGAGAATAGTCATCAACAAAAGTCACAAAATACCGAAAACTAAATAAAGATGTGACAGGACACGAACCCCAAATATTGGAGTGAACTAATGAGAAATGACTCATGGTTCTATTATTCTGTCTAGACACATACGGCACACGCAGATACTTAGCTAGTCTACACGACTCACATTCCAACGGTGTGACCTGACTTAAATTGGGACATAGTTTCTTTAAACTTGGCAAGGAGGGATGACCCAGCCAACAATGTATATCCAATATCTGAGATGATCGTCCGGAGCATGCAACATCCAATGTCTCATCTAGCACATACAGGCCACCTACCACTCGTCCTTTACTGATTGTATTCCCGAAACTAAATCTTGAATAACACAATGATCAGGAAAGAAAGTAACTGAGCAGTTCAAATTCCTGTTAATGCGACTCACAGATAGTAAGTTAAACGAATTGGCAGGAGTATGTAAAATATTAGAGAGTGTAACAGATGGAGATAGAGTAGCTACTCCCTACCCTTTCACCTCAAAAGTGCCACAATTAGCAACAATCACCTCATTGTGTTCAGAGAGGTCAACTGATAAGAAGAAAAAGTACTTGTGGAGTGAGTCATATGGGCAAAAGCACCCGAATCTATCACCCATGATATCGGGGTGGCTATACATGTAGCTGGATTACCTCCAACCACGGTGGATAGAGTATCGGCTGTGTTCCCAATCCGTATTTGAATGAACTGATCATATTCTTCCTGCGTCATATTTATAGTGCGCCTCTCAGCAGAATGAGGAGCATCATACTTGGCCACAGCATTAGTCATAGTGGATGTAGGATGCCCATGCAACTTTCAGCACAAGTTTTGTAAGTGCCCCTGCTCTCAACAATAGTAGCAGGACCTGGTGTCACGTCCACCTCGACCTCTACCTCTTCCTCCATCACGGCCTCTACCCCCTCGACCTCTATCACTTCGGCCACCATCACGACCTCTACCACGAAAACCACCTCTACTCCTACCACGAAAGGCCTCTAGGGCTGTATGGTCACTCTGATCGGTAGTAGTACCACGAGGTTCGTCTTGACTAATGGTTCAGCTCATCCGTCGAAAAACCTCAGATAAAGATGGAATGTCAGACTCAGCCAAAATCTGAGAGCGTGCTGAGTCAAGTTGCTGGTTCACCCCAGCAAGAAAGCAAACTACCAAAAACTGCATCCGCTGCTCGCGAAAAACCTCATATCGATTAGTAAAGGGGACCAACCGATCATACTCATCTGCCAATACCTTGAACTCTGTGAAATAGTTGGTGAAAGAGCGATCTCCCTGTTGTATCCAAAAAATACTTCGCATCACATCATATAACCGGGACAGGTCATTAGTCGAGGCAAATGTCTCATCGAGTATGGCCCAAACATCTCGAACAATCGTGGCATTAGCCACCATAATCTCAATGGAAGACTCCAAATTCAACATCTTACTCAGTAATTGGGCGTCATCTCGCTTCCACCCCTTATACTCATCAGATCCCTTCTTCGGAGGTTCTTCATACAGATGGTCTTCTTTTTTAATACCTTCAACTGTAAGTAATACATTTTTCTTCCATAAAACATATGTTTGCGGTTCAGTCAATTTCGAATCTACCAATCGTGTGGATGACGAAAACACATCCATGATTCCTTCTTGTCTATTAGATTGCACTGGAGAATCCTCAACTCTCGTGGAACTTTCCGTCGACATCACATTAACTCAATGGCAAACCTCAAAGAATCACGAGAAAACACACCAACAAGCAAAAGGACGCACCCACACCTTCAATCCTTCATATATGGACCGCAAATCACACCGTCAACTCATCTCCATAAAATAAGGAACACTGCGTTAGCCCTTAGACCCTCAAACCAACAGTTAGGGTTACCTTGGGGCTGTTAGAACAAGGAGAGGAAGGAACAAAGAATAGTGCTTACACCAGTGGGCTAACACGAAGGGAGGCACCAAGAAAAGCTAGGGTATCCAGATTGGCAAGCAGCTGGGCTGAAGAAGGGAACAGAGGTCGCCGGATCTGGAAAGAGGGAGAATAGCTTCTGTCGGCGTGCAAAATAGGGAACAGTCGGCCGAGCAGTTGCTGGTCGCTAGAAAAGTCGTCGAAAAAGCGACAGAAGGTAATGTCGGCGCTGGAATGTGAGCAAAGGGGATGTCCGTGCTGAAAAGTGGCTGTCGACACTTGAGGAAGGCTGAGCAAGGACTGTCGGCGCTGGAAAGTGGTTGTCGACGCTTGAGAAAGGCTGAGCAAGGACAGTCGGCGCTAAAAAGGGAGAGAAAATGGCCTGTCGGGGCTACCCAGGGTCTGTCGGCACTGGTTTTGAGGGTTAGAGCTAGTGGCTCTAGAATGGGACTATCAGCACTGGTTTGATGGTAGTCGGCACTTGGTTTAGGGTTAGGGTTAGGTCAGTGATGGGTTAGGTTTCGGGGTTGATGATGACTGGTGGCATAGTAACTGATGGCTGTGGTTGGAGGAGGGTGGCTAGGGTTAGGTTTCGGGATTGATGATGACTGATGGCTTAGTGGCTAGTGGCTGTGGCTGGAGGAGGGAGGCTAGGGTTAGGGTTTCGTGGAGGCTCAGGTTTTACGGTGGGTCTAATACCATGTTAAGAATAATGAGAAGCCGTACCCAAAAGGATAGGTGAGTACTCTTATTTATAATAAAGTTAGGCCACACTATTATATCTCTACACCCACGCACACAGAATAATAATAAAGATACTACAACGATACATATATATATCTAACATCAGATGCAGTTAAGAAGTCAATGAACTCTGTTAGGAAATCCTAACTAAACCAAACCATACTAAGGTTTTGTCCCAATTAATTGGGGTCGGCTACATAAATCCTTTTACGTCATTCTGCTATGTTAAAAGTCATATCTTCAGTTAGTTTTAATAGATTCATATCTTTTATTAATACAGCACCCCATGCCAATTTTGATCTAACCCTTTAGTGTTTTAATTACTCGTGATCTTGTCGATTTTTTTACTGCATCAACTGGTCTACGTTCTATATGTCCAAACCACCTCAATTTTTTTTCTTCAATTTGTCCTCAATTGGTGCGGCCCCTATCATTCCATGAATATTTTTATTTATAATTTTATCTTTTATATTTTTACCACACATTTACCTTAATATTCTCATTTTCGCAACATTCATCTTATATATATGATCTTTCTTAACAGCCCAACATTATGTTCCATATGAAATTATTGGTCTAAAAGCTGCCTTATAAAAATTTTCTTTTAATCTTGGAGGTATCCGCCGATCACATAAAATTTCGAAAGTACTCATCCACTTGAGTAAGTCAACTTTAATTCTATGGGGTACATTATTTGCAACATCCCTATCTTTGTTAATAATCAAACTTAGATAACGAAAATATTCACTTTTAGGTATCTTTTGGTTTTGAATTTTTATTTTTTCACTATTAATACTCTTATTACTGTTAAAATTATATTCCATATATTAAGTTTTGTTCCTACTTACTCGAAACTCTTTTGATTTCAAAGTTTTCATCCACATTTCTAGCTTAGTGTTAACTCCACTTATAGTCTCATCTACTAAGACAATATCATCAGCAAATAGCATATACCATGTGATATCATCCTGAATATATTTAGTTAATTCATCTATAACTAAAGCAAAGAGAGAAAAACTCAAAGCCGATCTTTGGTGTAATGCTATTATAATCGAGAATTTACCTATTTCTCCAGCAGATGTTCTAATTGTTGTGGCGATTCCATCATGCATATCTCTTATCACATAAACGTAACCCTTTGTCACTCTATTTCTCTCCAACGCCAACCATATGATATCTCTAGGCACTATTTTCTAAGCCTATAAAAACTTGTTGGCTTTATTATAATTATATTAGTTTTATTATTATTATTATTCGGTGTGGTTGGGCACACCATATCTTTGTATGTGGTCTTGTTATTCTAAATAAACCGTTGCGTACCATATTGGGATTAACACCTTCATTTAGTCTAATACTATTCTATTAGCATAGTATCAGAGCCTAACCCTAACCCTAACCCTAACCCTAATCCTAGCCACTGCCGCCACCATTGAAACCCTAGTAACCACCCACAGCCACCACCGCACCTCTGAAACCCTAGCCAGATCCACCAACAACCGTTGAAACCCCAACGCATCGCTACAGGACCTTTGAAACCCTAACCAGACACTCCAGCGAGGCTCGCCGCTCACTGTCGCACACCAAGCAAGCCTCGTCGGCACTCATCGCCTCTCCAGCGAGGCTCAAAGCCTCTCGTTGACTTCTCAGCGAGGCTCAGCCTCTCGTCACACCACTCCTGGCGCCGACACCCACCAAAACCACCACATCTGGCGCCGACACCCCCAAACCAGTCCACTGACGTCGCCGACACCAGTTGCTGCCACCTTACCAGTCGCCGAAATCCACCAAAAGCCCACTAAACAGTCACCAAAGTCACTGATCGTGTTCCAAAAGCAGTCTCCGACCATTTAAACAGTCATCGAAAACCAAGCCAAGTCGCTGAAAAGTCGCCGAAACAGTCGCACCGGTCTCATCAGTTCTAACCAAAGTCACCGATCGTGTTCCAAAAACAGTCTCCGACCATTTAAATAATCATCGGAAACCTAGCCAAGTCGCCGGAACAATCGCATCGGTCTCAGCAGTTCTGTGTTTTCGTCTCCCTCACTGCGTCCCTTCATTCATCTGTACAATGGCCTGCTTTCCATTCACCGCCAAGTTCTATGCCATCCATTTTTTGTTAGTGCAGTGAGGGTTGTCTGATTGTGAGTTTTTTGGTATTTGAACAAGAATGTCATCGGAGGGCGATAGGTCTACTACCCGGATTTCTGGGATTGCTGAGTCTCTGACGGATACTGGACGACCAATGAGAACTGAGGTGTTCTCTTCTTCTACTCGGCTTGTCGATGAGAAGCTTGACGGTGCTTCTGCTTATCCCTTGTGGCAGAAGAATGTGTTGAAATCCTTGCAAGATATGGAATTGAATTCCCACTTATTTAACGAATTTTACTGTTAGTCTTGTCACAAATTTTACTTCCAAAATTACCCACATCCTTAACTACTTTTTAGTTTTTTAAATTTTAAAAAATAACTGCACACATCTGTGCCGCTCTTCTAGTATATATATAAAGAGACAAGAAACCCTACTAATGTAAGAATAACTAAACGACGCCTTATCTATATTTAAAATAACAAAAATACACTCTTAACTCCCCCCAAGCTCTTGATGTGAATCCAGAGAGAAGCGAGAGTTTGTCTAACAAAAAAACAAAAGCGAGCTGCAGCCTGAATCTTTATGAAGAAATCAACAAGTTACAAGGTGGACGACACAAATAATAAACAAGTAATACCTAGCTAAAGATGGTAACGAACGAAGTGGTAATCAATTTCAATATATTTCGTATGCTCATAAAACACATAATTATTAGCAATTTGGATGACACTGAAGCCATTGAAGCCAGACAATTTCAGCAGCAGCATGGGCCACAACCTGATATTCAACCTTAGTAGTGGAGCGCGCAACCACAGACTGTGTCTTTCTCTTCCAAGAAATAAGAGTCATCGAGAAAGACAAAAATCAATAGTGGACTTGTGATTAGAAACATCACCATCCTAGTTAGCATCTTCTTACGCATGAAAAGTCAATGAGGATATAGAGGATAAAATACTCTGAAATATAGTGTGCCGAACATAACGGATGGTACAATGTAAAGCTGTTAGTGGGTAGAGTAAGGAGTAGAGACAAAATGACTAACAACATGAACAGCATAAGCTATATCAGGGCAGGTTACGGTGAGATAGACTAAACACTCAACCAACCTCCGATAAAGTGAAGGATCTTCAAGTGGCATACCATCAGTGGAGAAGTACTTAGCATTTAACTCAATAGGAGTGTCAACAATTTTATCGTCTGGGAGTTGAGCATAGTGAATAATTTCATGAGCATACTTAGTTTCAGATAGAAGATAACCCTTAGGGGAATAAGCCACCTCAATACCTGAGAAAATACCGAAGATTGCTTAAGACCGTAAAGAGCATGACAGAGACGACAAACCAAGCCTAGGGGATAAGAGAGACCCAGAGGGGGACGTAAATAAACCTCTTTGTTAAGATAACCATTGAGAAAGGCATTCTTTACATCCAATTGAAAGAGAGGCCAGTCATGAATTGCAGCGACTGAGATAAGTATACAAACAATGGTCATTTAGCCATATGAGCAATGATTTTCTCGTAATCAATGCCATATTCCTAAGAAAATTTCTTGGCAACCAATCGAGCTTCTTTGTAAAACTCTAAAGAAGAGTTTTAACTTTGTACACCCACTTGCACCCAATGAGATTTTTACCTACAAACAATGGAACAAACTCCAGCGTACCAGTTGTTTGAAGATAGGTTAATTCGTCAGACATTGCATTAACCCAATTAGGATCAGTGTATGCTTTCTTGTAAGACTGAGGCTCAAAATAAGCATAAATAGAAGTAAAAAAGGCACGATAGGAATGAGAGAAACAAGTATGCGAGAGACCAAATCTTATCGACAAAGTATGAGTGCACAAAGGGTAGCAACATTTAGGAGGGTCGGATGCCAGAGGAGGAGTTGAAGCAGGATCAGAGTTGGTAGTTAACGGCGGAGAGGTAGCAATTGGTCAGCTAGAGTAAACTAACGGGAAAGATGAAGATGGAGAGGGATGGGATGGAGGAAGATGATGGGCATCAAGAGTAGAGATAAACTCCTCAGAAGGCACATCGAGGGAAAAAGATTCAGAAAAACCAATGCGCCTTTAGGCATAAGGGCATACTTAGGAGGAAGATTAAAATAGGAGAAACGCTTAAGAAACACAACATGACGCAAGACATACAAACGTTTCGAAACAGGATCGTAATATTGATACCCTTTTTGCTGAAGGCCAAATCCTAAGAAGACATAGCAAAATGAGCATTGAGTTTGCTCTGCCCTTGTTTGGGAATAAGGACAAAATAGATGGAGCCAAAGACGCGCAATAGGGAATAATTAGGAGCGAGACAAAAAAGTTTCTTATAAGAAGAGATACCAGAAAAGAGAGGAGACGACATACAATTGGGAAGATACCCTGCCGCAAGGACGGCTTCACCCCATAATATAGCATGAACAGAGGAGGATAGGAGAGATCAAGCTGTGTCAAGGATATGCCGATATTTTTTTTCAGCTTCACCATTTTTGGCCAAGGTGTCAGAACATGAGAAATGATAAATGGTACCGGAGGAAGTTAGAAAATCGGTAAATTTGGTCAAAAAGTATTCACCACCTAAATCCGACCGAAGAATCTTTGTAGTGATAGAAAATTGTGTTTGAACCTTAGAGTGAAAAAGGAAGTAAATACGAAACAAATCAGATTTGCGAGACATAAGGTAGACTCAGTAGAACTGACGATAATTGGCGATAAAATACATAGTAAACGAAACCACCCTTGGTGGCAATGGGGGAAGGAACATTTGTGTGAACAAACGAGAAATGAGAAGTAGAAATAGACGTGCTTTGATTAAAAGGTACAGTTGATATTTTTGCAAGTTTACATCCATTGTACTTAGAAATATCACTAACAAACACTTTACCTAATCTACGAGGCTGAACCAAAATTTTTAGACATTCACTAGATTAATCTCCGAACCGAGAATGCCGAATGTAAAAAAGGAAAGAATGTTGAACTAAGAAAGATGACGACATAGCAACAGAAGAAGCTACTAGAATGTGTAAACTCTCTGGAAGATATAGGTCATCAATTGTACATCCGATCTCAATCTGCTTCTTAAACATCAATTCGGAAATAACATAACCAGTGAAAGAAAAAATGACATAAAAATCAAATTTAAAAAGTTGACTAATAAACAGTAAACTAGCAGACCATTGTGGTATATAAACACACGTTAGGGATAGACAAAGAGGACGAGGCAGACGGAACAACCGAGCCAATAGACACAGCATGCATAGGTGAACTATTTGCGGTGTGAACAGTAATAGGAGAAGAAGGGAAAATACAATTACTAAGACAAGACAAATTACATGTCATATTATGGGAAGAACTAGAGTTGAAGATCCAAGTTGAGGGTAATATACCTTAGAAGTAAGAACTATTGCGATACTGAAGATAACTATTAATCAGTTGCAAGTCAGAGGGTTCTATAAGGGCCAATTGATCCCAGTAAATTGTCATCTCATTATAAATTTTTTTGATCGATTTGTCATGCTACTTGGTGCTTCGAATAGCCATGTTCAACTCATATTACTTGGCAAAGTTAGAAGTGAGGTACATGTTTTGAAGATAATCCCACACATACTTGTCAGTCGTATATTTTAAGAAATTTATTTTGATACTTGGCTATGCAAAGTTGAGAAACCCAGTGAGTATCTGTGCATTCTCCATGTCCCAAACTGCAATAGATTCATCATACATCTCAACTTTCGTATCTGTAGGTTGAACGATTGAGCCTATTACATAACTTCATCGCCTTTTTTCAAGAAGGAAAATTTTCATAACATTGGATCAATATGAATAATTAGTTCTATTGAGGCAGATGCTAATAGCTTGCAATTTGTCTTTAGACATATCGAAATTAGAAGAGAATAAATCAAGTGAACCAGATTCTCAAGCAATAGAACCAACCAACCAGATTTTAAGGCAGAGAATCTGTCCACAAGCTTCTTTTAACTACAAATCGACAACAGTAGCCCAACAAAAAGCATAAGAAAAACTCTTTTCTAGTTAAGAGCGAATGGTTGACACCCTATAGAATTAAAAGCCCATATGCTTAATGGATAACCTCAAATCACATGCGAAGAAGATTCAAAGATTTTAAGACCAAAGTTGAAGAGAGAAAGGTTTAAGTATTACGGCGAGGTTGCCGACGTTAGTGGAAGAGACCGCTAAAGTCGTAGATGCTGGTAGAAGATTCCAGCGAAGTCGTTGGTGGTCGGAGGTGCAAACAGAGGTTCGGGAACCTCTTTTTTGGGTGTCGCTACTTAGGAAGTCAATGATCGAACTCGTCGATAGCCGACAGTGCAAGAGGAGAGGTCGGCAGTAGATGGTTAGTGGCCAGCTAGGGTTTCACATAATACAGTAGCCATAGATCTAGGGTTTCGAGATTAGGGTTAGCAAATCGCAATGGGTTGTGAAGAGGTGAACGATGGTCTGAGATGCAGAGGTGAGGTAGTTAGAAGAGGAAGGGTTCTAGGTCGTCAGAGGAGGGGGTTTGAATGCAAAGATGAATCTAGGGTTTCGTCGAAGGGGGAAGAAGTTGTCGGTGGTGACTACGGCTGCTAGGGTTTTGATGCCTTTGAAAACCATGTTAGCAAAGAAAAGAAATATTATTGCTATTAACAAAAAGGCTTATTGCTAATTATGGATTTCAT
>JAOTRH010224370.1:0-10401 GCA_034768845.1 Heliamphora exappendiculata
AAATTAAGTACAAGTTATTTTTTAAGTTTAACCAGATACCGATATCAACTGGTATTTTGAACAAAAAAATTAAACTTGGTTAGAAAAATAAAAATACAAGAGACAAAAAAATTAAGTAAAAGTTTTTTTTTTTAATTTAATCATGTGCCAATACTTACGTGCTATTTTTTTATTATTCTTATTCGGTACTGACAATATCGATTGAAATTTTGAATAAAAATAAAACAAAGAGAGTTACACTTGTATCAATTGATACAAGAGGATACTTGACAACATAGATTAATTTGCATACTAGTAATATTTATGATTAATTTTTGAAAAAATCTCTCCTCTTATATCTTAACATGAAAATTCTTGTTTACATCTTCTTAATCTATATCTATACATATATAAACGAAATCTAAGGGCTTTGAAGCCTTGGCACATATTTTACGATTATAATATTATCTCCAATTTAACTGTCACCTCCTTTGCTAAGCAATAGTAATTACGGCAAATTTTTAACTTCCAACTCTAATATGGCTGAATACCTCTCCCTTTTTTTATCTTTTTCTATTTTTTGTTTGGTCACCAAACAAACAGTGTAGCAAAAGAAAATTAAAGTTTTGGTCATCTTCATGACTTTTTATAACAATGTGGCTTAACGGGATTATTGATACAATTGCATAATTTTCTTAATTCTTAATTAAAGGGATAAGGTTGTGCCTTGTACAAAACACTTTGTGGGTGATGGTGAGACAACAAGGGGAATCGACGAGAACAATACTGTGACAAATTTTCATGAACTGATGAGCATTTACATGTCGACTTACTACAACTCCGTTATAAAGGGTGCGTCAATAATTATGGTTTTTTATTCTAACTGAAATAGGGTGAAAATGCATGCTAATCGTGACCTTGTTACTGGAATCCTCAAAAACACACTTAAATTTAGGGTATATACGCTCCCCTCTTTTCTAATTTCTAACAAATGATTTTTTTTTGTGACTCTTCTTTTTTCTTTTCTTATATTTTATTTTTTGAGATTTTTTTTTCCTTAGATTAGTCGTGGGTAGAAAGATTTTAAAGAAAAAGGTATTGACTCAAATATTAGAAAAAGAAAATGTGATTGTTTTTTATTTTTAATGAGCTTTTTCAACTTTGGTATAAAAAAAATTACGGCTTAGATTCTATTAATTAGGCTTTGTTTAGTTTAGCTTTTTAGTAACTTTTTTTGCAGCTTTTTTCATTATTTATGAACTTTTTCTATTTTTGGAGCTAATTTTTTTACTTTCTCGATTTATCAAAACAAATCTAAAAATATAGTCACCTTAAAAAAAGGTCGAAAAATTTTCATTAATGACAAAAAAAAAAGCAATATAAAAGCCTTAAAATGGCTTTTTTTCATCATATCTGAACTTTTTCATTTGTTGGTTAAATATTTTTTACTTTTCTTGTTTCTTATCACAAGAGAAATTTTAAAAATATCATTGTTTGAACTGACATAAAATATTTTCACTAAAAGACAAAAAAATACATTAAAAAAGCTATCTCACACGTGTCTAAGACTAACAAAAACTAATAAAATGTTTGCTCGGAATATGAAAAAAGTTGAAAAATGATTAATATATTTTTCTTCAAAAAGTCCAGTTATTTCACATAGGCCAAACACCAAGAGTAACTAATTATTGGATAATTTCAAAATACTATGTGTTAGTGTCTACCTCGCGTTCTCAAGTGATATTGTCGCAAAAAACACTCCAAGTAAAATAATATTAGTCTACTTTTATTAATTAGTAGAGAGGCAAAAAAATAAAGCACTAAGTCGGTATCAATTGTTTTTATTTCTTGAAAACATTACATTATTTTTTCACGTAATATTTCAAAAATATCTAATAATTTTTGAATTAATGTTGACATGTTGGTATTTTTCCTATATTATTGGCAGGGTTTTGTCATCTCAGATTATGAAGGTATTGATAGAATTACCTCATCACCTCTTGCAAACTATACATACTCTGTACTAAAAGGAATTGAAGCTGGCATTGACATGGTTAGTTATTTTTGTTCACCATAAAAATACTTTTTTATAAATAATGATCAATATATTTTTTTTTAAAGAGAGAAGCTTCTTTCTGGTCAACAAATAGATTGGACCAAACCAGTTTTGCTTGTTCTGCACTTAAAATAGACTCGCTTTGATTATCTAAATTATTTATTTTATTATTTTTAGTATATAAATTATTTGTGCAAAAAAATCAAATTGGTCAAATACCATTGAATATCTAAACAAACTACATTGCATTAAAAAAATTAACTATGCAATTCATGCACCGTTTATTTTCTAATAAAATATGACTTTTTAAAACATTTAACGATTTCCAAACGATTTGATTTTTTACACAAATATCTTATATATTAAAAAAAAAAAAGTTTACACTATCGAAATAGAACCATTTTAGGCCCAAAACGAACCAAACTGGATTGGAGACAAGCTTATTCCTTTCAAAAAAATTCGAATAAATGAATATTACCATTAAGTGAAAATAGTGGCATGTGTTGATTTTTCTTTTTTTTTTTCAGTTTATGGGAATTTATAGCCATACAGATTTTCTCAATATTGTGACGTTATTAGTCAAAAAGAATTTCATTCCTATGAGTCATATTGATGATGCCGTTGGGAGGATTTTAAGGGTCAAATTCACTATAGGTCTCTTTTAAAATTTTATGACAAATGTTAGCATGACTGAGTATCTTATGAGTCAGATTGGTTGTTCTACGCTTAAAACTCTAAATATTTCTAATTTATTGACTTGAAAAGTTAATAGATGATTTTGTTTGGTTTTACTTAAAATCCAACTCTCTTGAACTTTTTTTTTTATCTTAACCTATGTTTTGCCTAATGTTTTTAAAGGTTTTTTTTGCTAAAAAATCTCTTTAAAAACATACTTGTTTGGCTTTTTGTTATAATCAACTAGGTTTTTAACATATTTTTACATCTACCTTTTTTATTAAAAAAAGTTAAAAAGCCAAAAAAAGTTTATATATTTTACTTTTTTGGTGTGGGGAGGAATATATATAAAAAGTAAAATATTTTTTGCCAAACTTATAAAAGTTCACTAAAGAACAAAGTCACATTTTGACTAATATTTTATCCATTTTGAACTTTTTCATATTTTGATAATTGTATTTATTTTTGTAGTTTCTCACGAGATGAGAATCTAAAAAGTAAAACTTTTTTAGCTAATTGTTTTTTTTTTTTTAATCTAAAGCTGAGAAAAACTATCCTAGATGGAGTTCATGGAATTCTATTCTACTCTATCAAAGGGGGAGCCATCTTTTTGACTTTTTCTTTGTTGAACAAGTTGTACAAAAGTGAATAATGTGAACTCTTTCTCCCTTTTACTTCTAAATGTTTTAAAATAAATTGTATTTTTTATATGAAAAATGATGCTAATAAGCAAATAGGCTCATAGAAACTTGGCAAGAGAAACCGTGAGAAAATCCCTCGTGCTTTTGAAAAATAAGGAGAATACAGATAATTCTTTGCTTTCTCTCTCCAAAAAGACATCCAAGATCCTAGTTGTTGGAACCCATGCAAACAATTTGGGTTATCAATGTAGTGGTTGGACTCTTACTTGGCAAGGAGCTAGTGGCAACAACGTAACTAGTGGTACGTACTTCTCAATTTTTGCAATTAATCCCATTTATATTATCCATTTTTCAATATTTTAGCTTACACTAGCGAATTACATTGTTTACCAAAGTTATTGTTGGTACTTTTAACTTCTTGTTATTAATTTTAGTTATAAGTTATAAATTTTTTCAAATATTCATAATTTCTATTAAAATTTATAACTATTTTTTTACTATTTCAGCTACAAGTTACAATCTTTACAAAACACTCACAAATTACGTAACAAATTATAATCTATAAGTTATTAGTTTTAGCATACCAAACACCACCATTGTTGTCAATATTACAACTATATATTAGCCGATAACTAATATTATAGATATCGATTGATATCTATGTTATTAAAAGTGAACATCTCATTTGATGTGATCCCAAAATAGAAATTGACTAGAAATTATCTAACTTCTTTTTCCCTAAATCATCTAATTTTTTTCTTTCATGTTGTGCAATCACTTTTATTATTAATAAATATCGACAATGTAAATTTAAAATTTAATACAATATCAACTGATATAATATATAACACTATATCATCTACATTATAAGAGAGTATATTGAGGAGACATTTGTTTTATGTAACACTTTCAAGAGAAGTCCAAACTGTATGATTAAATAAATCCTCTTTTATCGAACTCTTGCAGGGCAAGTGGGGTTCTTACTAATTTGATGTATATGATTACGTTAACTTATTCACTTTTTCCCTCTCATATTAATGATTTCTTCTTTTAAAATCTTGGTTTTCTCTCTTTTAGTGATATCTCTTTGTATTTAATTAAGAAAAAAAATTTCTCTTTTACTCAAACTATTATATACTTTTCCACTCTTTTAATCAAAACAATTCAAAAAAATAGTTTTTTTAATCAAAATATAAGAAAATTTTGAAAAAGACGAAAAAAGCCAAAACAAGCCAATAGGTCAAATTTTTTGTTGCTTATTTATGTCTTTAGTAAACTTTTTTTATCTTTTGTTTAATTTTTTTTTTACTTTTTTAATTCATCTCTTTGAGATAATTTGAAAAAAAAAATTAAATTAATCAAAAGATTAAAAAATCCAAAAAAATAAAAATAAACAAAATAATCAAAATTTAGCCCAATCAAGACAAATAACTGGTTGGTGAGAATTGTCTCTTTTTTTTTTGTAATTGCTAGGTACATCTATTTTCAATGGCATCTCAAATACAGTCGACCCAAGCACTGAAGTGATGTACAGCGAAAACCCCGATGCTAACTTCGTCAAGTCCTCAAACTTCTCCTACGCTATCGTCGTCGTGAGAGAGAAGCCTTAGGCAGAGTTCCATGGAGACAACACGAACCTGACGATTCCCGAACCTGGTCTCACCACAATCAACGTCTGCAGAAGCGTGAAGTGCGTCGTCGTTCTCATCTCCGGCCGACCTCTTGTGATCAAACCCTACCTTCCCTCTATCGACGCTCTCGTCGCTGCGTGGCTCCCGGGCACCAAAGGCCAAGGCGTGGCCGATATCCTGTTCAGAGACTATGGATTCACCGGGAAGCTTCCTCGAATTTGGCTCAGGACAATCGACCAACTTCCAATGAACGTTGGGGACCCACATTATGATCCGGTCTTCCCTTTTGGCTTTGGACTAGCGACTGAGCCAACTTTGGGTAACTAGAGAGGATTGAGATCTATCATGCACATTCGTACATAATAGGACTCCAGATCATTTTTTTATTTTTCAGTAATACTATAGTGATTATATTTTGATGACCACGTTTGATTATCACATGATTTGACGCTTTATATGTGGTGTTTAAAAATAAATTGTAGAACTACATGATGATATAAGTGTTACACATAAAATATGATGTGACATTTTATGTGTAACACTTTTTTTTTTGTCATTTAATCAAACTATTATATTTTTTGACCAATCTCATCAAAACGAGTTAAAAAAGTAAAATATTTTTACCAAAATATAAAAGAAATTTATAAAAGACAAAAATAAGCTAATAAACCAAATTTTATATTGCTTATTTTTGTCTTTAGAAGACTTTTTTTATTTTTTGATAAAAAAATTTTACTTTTTAAGTTTATCTCATTGAGACGATTCGAAAAAATAAAATATTTAGTCAAAAGATGAAAAGAAATTTTAAAAAACAAAAACAAACAAAATCTTCAATATTTAGCCCAAATAGAACCTTAATGTAGTTTTCGTTTAATAAGGTGGCTAAACTGCTATATTGAATAAGATTATGGTTAGGATATACATGATTGGATAGTTTAAATCTCTCCTCTCTTTTTTTCAGTATTCCACAGTTTGCATAGTTTTATTCTTATTTTTAAAAAATAGGATAAATTATATTTACCTTCTATAAGGTATCTGATAAATATAAGAATCTCTCTTGAAATATTTAAAATGACACTAATCTTTTCTGTCTGAGTACACGTCGTTAACGAAAGTTGTTTTTTTTTTATATATATAATTTTTCCCCTCAATTAAACAATGATTTTTCTACCCAAATTTTATTTTTAAAAAAATAAAAAATATTCCCAATCTCCTCAGCACCAACCTCCTCAGTCCACCGGCCACGCAAAGGCATTATTTACTAGCAGCAGCAACAGCACTCGAGGTTGCACAAGTTATTGAAGCTAAAATCAAAGTTGTCGTCTATGGAGTTCGAGAAGAAGATGGACTTAGGGGTTTCCTCCATCTTAGGTTGCCGTCTTGGAATTTAGGGGTTTGCTCGCTTTTAAATTTTAAATTTAAAATCTCTTAAGTGTTGTTAATTCTTTGGGGTCAGTTCATACGAGACTTTATCTCGATTTTAATAGGGATTCCCACAAATGGGTAGTAGAATTTGTCATCTCGAAATTAGTCGAGGTACGCGTAAACTGGCCCGAATACCTTGAATTATAAAAAAAAAAAAGAGCGGTGCTACACAACACAAATTAAACGACTGAATTAAATGACTGAACCAATTTTCTATGCATCCTCATTCGTTGTCAGCTTCAATGTCCCTAGAACTAATCCTGAAGCTAATCCTGGAGCTAACTTAACCAAATCGCCTTCGGTATAAGACCTTCACCTCCCGAGGTTGGATACAACCTATGCCGCAGTAAGACAATTTGTCGGATTCGTCTCTGACTCTAACTCTGACTCCGACGTCGAGGAGAAGCCATTGTCGTAGGGCCTCGATGTGGCGAAGGAGCTTGGGTTGGCCGGTGCCTGCGTTTTTCACGCAATCTTGCGTCATCGACTATATATATTGGAAAGTCATTTTTCACGCACTCTTGAGCTTGGTTTGGCCAGTGCCACGTTTTGGTTCTGGGATTACCACCGCTTTAGTTTTTCGACCTGTCTTCATTTTTTTTATATTCCGAGATCGTATCATATGGTGGTAAATCAATTCTTGAACATCGGGGGAGCAGATTGAGCCCTTTGCAACAGTTTCCACAAGTTGGAGGAAGAGATAATTCCTTTTTAATGAAGAGATTGAGTGATATTTAGCGCACATACACCAGTGAGAATGTTCTCGCTATTTTTTACACTGATAATATTCTCACTGTTTTTAACATTGAAAATGCTATGAGTATTTTTTATTAGTGATAATATTCTCAGTGCTTTTGATCAGTGTGATTTTATTTTATTTTTTATTGGGCTATTTATTTTTTTATTTTTTTATTTTTTTTGTTTTGTAGTTATTTGTACATTATGACCAGTGAGAATATTCTCAATATTGACACTGAGAATGTTCTCAATATTGTACATTATTTCTCATACCCACATATGTTGATATGAGAATATTGTCATATAATGTGAGAGCATTTAAAACCACATCATATAATGCATGTATGGTTGTCATAATCTCCTTACTTTTTACCAAACATGAAATAGCTCTGTGGATTCGTTTGGAATAACAATTAATTAGTTATACCAATGACATGTTGACATTTTGTATTTTATTTTTTTCTTTTGGCAAATGGAAAGAAATTAAATATCCATGTAGTTTTAATTTCTCATAATAGATAATTGTGTTTAAGTCTTTGATATTTTGCACCTAAACAAAATATTCTTCTAAAAAATGTTTGAGTCTCTTATATTTTTATGATCGATGATACGCTTGGAATTTTAGCTTTTCTGTTTTTTTTATAGATTTTCATGATCGAAACTATTTAATATGTAATATTTATTAAGTAGATTATTTGTACAAAAAACTAAATTAATCGGGCATTAATAGCTTTGTGAGTACATCACATTTGATGAAATACAAATGAATGCTAATATAATTTTACAAAAAATAATGATAAACAAATATAATCAAATCATATAATTATAAATATTCAATTAACCTAATTTTTTTACATGAGTAATAAAATTAATAAATACTACAAAATAAATTATTGTTATTATAAAAATATATTCAAAAATAAAATATTAAAAAAATACACTATGTGAAATCTTTTTAGCCATAACCTTAGGGTAGAATAGCATTTCGCCAATCACTCTGGCCATCTACCGTCCATAACCTTAGCATAGAATAGCATTTCGCTGATCACTCCGGCCATCTACCGTCCACGTGATGATTCGGTAAGATTCCGTCAAATTTTTTCAATAAGATTAAAATTTTGGTAAAAAAAAAAAACACATACTCAAGGGTAACAACTCGAACTCCCTCTTGGAGGACTCAGACATGACCAATAAGCCGCTAAACCCATATCTAGATATGATGGCAATTCTAATCGTTAATCTCTGTCACTCCCATTGTTATGGACCTACAAGTAATGTAATTGAACGAATGATCAGATCCTATTCTTCCCCACAAGTCATTTTGGGTTCATATGGCAGACCTACAAGTGATGTAATTGAATGAATGATCAAATTGCCCTGCCCCTTCAATACTTATGTATATAAATCTTATCATTTAACCAAAACACATATTCATCATGTTTAGAATTTTGTCACTAATCAGACCATCCCAAATAAAACAATCAGAATTTTTGATAAATCGTGCGATACATCCAAAAGCATGTACAACCATTTGCATAGAAAGCATATTGCGCTACCACGGGCTACGCCATATATGAACTAGCTCCACACACCATGGGCCAACTTATTTTACATAACCCAACTAAGTTAAGTAAATACGTTCTCGTATATAAATCTATGAAATGTAGTTTGAATAAGCAATGTAGAACAAAGAACTAAATCTCGATGAGTTGTGCTACATGCAGAGATGAATCTTACAAATTCAGCCACATATCACTTGCATAGTTATGGGACCCTTATGTTATGGGACCCACAATGATGTGCATTCCACAACTGTGTGAGTCGTGTTTAGTGGCTGAATCTGTAAGATTAATGTGTACTTAAATTTTTGCAATTTTATTATATAATAAAACTAATAGCTTGTCTCAACACTTTAGAAATGAGAACTCCCTTGCCTCCACTTATATGCATATATAAATATATTATTTGGGAAATCCCAGCATTTTCCCCTGAATTTTCTAAAAATGCCCAATGAAGTTCCAATCATGGTTGGATGTGTAATAGAATTTTGGGAAATTTCAAGTACAATCTTCCTCATCAAAGATCATACATTTCAAAAACTGCTATGTATGTCCTCATATGTGGTCTGAAATGAAGAAATAGAATAGGATGGCTTAACTCTAAATGCTCCCACCATAGATTTTCTCAGTAAAATCCTCATATTGAAACTATAATAACTCAACTAGACAACAATTAACTAGAAATACATTAGCTCCCAATCACCCAATTCTACTTCTTCACAGCTTCAGTTGTGAAACCGAACCCGAATGGGAACAAAGGATCATAATGCGAATCACCAACGTTCATCGGGAGCTGATCAACAGTCCTGAACCATGTGTGAGCAAGTTTGCCTGTAAATCCATAGTCGCCAAACAGAAGGTCAGCAACCCCTTGGCCTTCGGTTCCCGGGAGCCACGCAGCCACAAGTGCGTCTGTGCTCGCGACGTAGGGCTCGATCGCAACCGGGCGGCCGGAGATGACGACGACGATGCATTTGACAGCCCTGCACACGTTGGTTATGGTGCTTGGGCCGGGTGCAGCTATGGTCAAGTTCGTGCTATCACCAAATGTCTCCACGTAGGGAGTTTCGCCCACGGCAACAATGGCATAGGAGAATTTGTTGGACTTGACAAAGTCTGCATCCGGGTTCTCGCTGTAGACAACTTGGGTAGCACGATCAACCGTGTTCTTCACAGCAGTTAAGATTGTGGTACCTATGAACGAAATCTTGTCGTGTGAGATAGATGAAATGATTATCAAAGAAGGGTTAGGATTTTATCCTAACAAAATGGCTAGTTTAAACCTCATAGTTGAGAGCTCTGTCAAGTAATATGCTAGTGCATTACTCATGCTTACAAAACTCCCCCTAATAAATTATAATCTATATTTTTATCAAGGCGTCTAAGTAATATACATAATACAATCTTAAAAAGCATACTACTTCATAATCCAAACTTGCATCATATAACCTATAAACGAGCAAAATTTAAAGGATTATATTAATATCTTTCATAACAGAATAAAACTCAATGATTAATTGTAGAAACAAGGAGAGTTTTACGATACAAAAAAAGAGTGCCAAAAAACAGTACAAATAAATATCGAATACATGAAATCCTATAAGGTGGAGAAAAAAACTCCATTCACAAAGACCATTATTACCATCCATCTACTAACTTAGTCAAGGGCCAATCTTTATTCTGGTTTAAGATTTCAA